>OZ020523.1:17085748-17305789 GCA_963971425.1 Bryoerythrophyllum caledonicum | reverse complement strand
GTGAGTGACCTTTAGGTCCACATTTTCTATTAGCACACAATTTCCTATTACTTTTAGTGAATTCTTTTTGGCACAATATTTTACCAATTTTATTGTGATGTCGTTCCAATAAAGGGCTCAAACAAAGGAGAGGGCCCCATGGTTCACATTTAACAAGAAGGATTAAGTGACATGTATTCGGTGCAATTACACGTTTGCATACAAACGTGGGAGGTGTATGTCACACTATGGATATCCACAATGGACGAAGACTTTGTGCACTAAGGCTCCAGCAGCTATTAAGGCCCGTTTTAATTTTTAAAGATGCGGGAATATTATTCCTACTAGGATGACCGAGGAAAATATCGTTGGCCTTCCTAGCGCACTAGCAACATGTTCCACTGAACCTTGTTCAAGGCTTCAAGCCAATCGATCCAAGAAGGTAGTTTCTTGGAAACTCAAAATGAGGTAAACACACAATCCACAAATCTTCTAAGCCAAGCAGCATCATTGACGCCAAGATTTGTACAACAACGAAGCTTCCCTGAGGCTTATGAACTTGAAAAAGGAAAAGAGTTGGACGAATTATGGGCACAATTTTTTATGAAGCAAACGTTGCATTCAACGTGGTTAGACATCCGGCCTTCATTAAGGCTACACTCGCAACGTCAAAGGCGGATTTTGATTATACACCGCCATCATACAATGCCATGAGGACGACATACATTGAGCCCCTAAAAAAAAGGGTAAAAGACCTTGTGGACAAGAAGACCGGCGTAGATATTGCCAAGTATGGGGCAACAATATGCTCGAATGGGTGGGACAATATTACGCGTAGCCCTCTCATGAATATCATGCTCGTATGTCCAATGGATGATATCTTCTTGGGGTCTATAGACACCATGGGTATGAAGAAATCTACGGCATATATAAGGGACCAATTGAAAAGTTTTATCCGTGAGGTTGGACAATTGAATGTGGTCCAAGTGTGCACCGATAATGCTTCAAACATGTTGGGGGCAATGAAGAAGGTCACCGAGGAGTACCCGCACATATATACTCAAGGGTGTTGTGCACATATTTTGGACCTCTTCCTCGAGGATTGGGGGAAGGAAGACATATTTGCACACCTCGTCCAGAAGGCAAAAGAGATTATATTGTATATCCGGAACTACCATGTGCCCATGGCTCTTTTTTGACAATTTTCGCCAAAATTGTCTTTATTGTGGCCAGTAGCAACAAAGTTTGCATGCAATTATATAATGATCCATCGACTCTTGGAAGTGAAGAATGCCCTGGAGATGGTTGTGATAGACCTAGCATGGATAACCTATGTATCTTCTCTTTTCAATAGGCAGAACGGGCACCGTGCCCATGTGAAGGCATCACAGGTGCGGGCCACTGTTCTGGACCAGACTTTCTGGCATTGATGCACTAACTTTGATTTTGTAGTAGCACCAGTACTAAAGAGATTGCGGACTTTTGATGGTGAAACTCCGGCAATGGAAATTGTTTGGGTAACCATAAACAAGCTAAAGGAGCACGTGTTCAAGCTACGCAATGAGCCGTTCAACATGCCCGCAGAAATTACAACTCGCCTGGAAGGATCATTCCTTGCCCGTTCGGAGAAGATGACAACACATCTTCATTATGCAAGGGCTTTATTGAACCCTTATCTAGCCAATAACTTGCAAATTCAAGACAATGGTGAGGCCAAAAAGGCTCTAAACAGGGTTGTTATGAAGCTCTGTGTTCCACTCGGAGTGTCCTTTAAGGAAGTAATGATTGAAATCACGGAGTATGAAGAATTGCGAGGCCCATATTCACCATTAGAAGCTGGGAAGATTGAAAACAACAATCTGTTGCCTCACCAATGGTAGAACCGCGTGGACGGGCAATCATTGCCTCAAATTGCAAAGCGTATACTAGCATAAACCTGCTCGGCCTCGTTATGTGAGCGTAACTAGAGCATGTATTTGTTCGTGCATAGTAAGAGCCGAAATCGTTTGGGAGTGAAGAAAAGCGGAAGATTTGGTTTACATCTACACGAATAGTCGATTGCTCCGAGAAAGTGCTCGTCCGGATCCAGTTCGATGGTATGAGGAGAATGTGCATTCGGAGGAGTCTGATATAGATGGAGAACTTCCTTCCACCACGGAGGACGAGGGCTTGAAATATGATGATGGAGGTTATAACTGGATGGGTGGCGATTGGGAAGACCTTGCCGGTAACAACAACCCCTTGTCTGATCATAGCCCACCTAAGGACAACTCTGCAAACAACGAGTACGATGGAGATGCACTGCATGACCGTTTTCACAACGTTCACGGCGACCCAGTGGATCCTTTTGTGTTTGATGATGTCAACGCAGAAGCAATCCATAATATAGTAGAATTATTGGGTAAAAATCGTACCTAAGAAGCTAGGGCAAAGAAAGATGGGTTGGCATTGGGGGGGCAATCTTGATCGAGATGACAATATTTTGGAGAATCAGTCTCCCAACTCAAACAGCTCTAGCGCTCAGGCCCTTCTACTGACGATGGCCCTGATCTCGACGGTCATGGCATTGCCATTGTAGCGTACAATGCATTTCCTCACGATGGAAACGAAGTGAGCAGTGGTGAAAACAATAATGAATTCTATGAGCTAATGTCCACCACGGGATCCATTGAAGATGTGAGGAGCACTCAAATTTTGCCTCAAGCAATAGAACCGGACTCAAAGGAAGACATGCCACTCCAAGATTTGTTTCGGCGGCCACGTGCTTAAAATACCGCATTGGTTGGAAGAACTCTTTTAAATGTAAAGAAAAAGACCTCTTCAACCATAGTCCGGCCACCCGTCCACCGTAGTGCACTTGACCCAAATGGTGGTGTGGAGCGCACGATACTAATCCCACAACTTCCCTCCGCGAGGGTTGGGTCCTCTACTATGAGCAGCCATTTAGGGACACGGAGGGGCGAGAACAATGGTACTCTCCCTTTCTTCACGGGACCTTGGCGAAGTGGAACCTGGGAGAGAGTCATTGGGGCCAAAGGCAATTGCTCTAAAAACATGGATGGAGTAATAGACAAAAGGAAGAATATCCGGGTAAAATGACTTAAGAGCACCGCATCAACTACAGGAGCCAAGCTACAATTACGAAACTTGGCCTTGGAGATAGAGGAGTACGTGGCATCAGTCTTGGAAAATTCAGCAAAGAACTTCTCATCATCGGGCGATGATGCAGATGATGAGGATTGCGATGAGGTACCTTGCGACAATACGGTAGTGCTTTGCGGGCTCTTTGTTCCTCAAAATGTTTGTCAAGCAAATCGGAAGAGGAAACATAATGAAGAATCAGAAAACTCAAATGATTAAAAGATGACAGACACAAGGGTACTACAAGTTAAAACTATATTTAGTGGTGTGATGATTGTATGGTACTATAGTACCATGGCTTAAAATATGTACTTGGAGTTGAGAGTGCCCATTCATGAAGGCACCACATTGAAATAAATAATTTAAAGGTTAGACCACCCTTGTACAATCTCTTGTATTCTTTCAAATTCTTTCTACCTCAGCTCTTTTGAGGCATAAATGCTCTCCACGAGCGCGCACGTCTGGCCTTCATAAGTGCGCCCGGCCCCTAACCGCGCGCGTCCAATAGGCAGGTGCGCGCATGACCCACAACGGTACGTGCCAGGCTCATAACGCTGCGCGCCCGACCTTGATGGAACGCGCCCAGCCTTGAGGGGTACGTGCCCTACCCTGATTTGTACGCGCCCGACCCTAATTGGTATGCGTCCGGCCTCAAATGCTGCGCACGCGGCCCGAAGATACGCGCCCGGCCCTATGATGTGACGTGGAAAGTCGTCTGACGTGTCGGCACACGTGTTTTATTAGGGGGTAACTTGTAAATTTGATTTAGGGTTTGTAAATTTTTTTACAAGCAACTGTCCGCCAAAAAATATTGTCCGTCATGTCCGTCCGTCCGACTGTCCATCCGTCCGCTGTCTTTGGGCCCCTGTCCGTCTATGTAGACAACCCTGATAATACCCTAAGTTCTCACAGGGTTGACCAATAGTTCCTCCAAACCTTTCCTAAAGCAAGACACCATGTGCATGTGGTCCCTGTTACTAATATAAGATCCTAAGATTAGGAGTACCTATCCAATGTATTTTGGTAACTTTCAGCAAAACTCAAATGTCCTCAGACACCAAAGTTATTTGTAAAGAGAACCGGTGTCGTGGTAGAGAGTTTATGTTCCAAGAAAATACTGGATTTCTGGCTGCCACTTTTACTCAATCAAGTTCTTGATAAGAGAAACTCCAAATATATATGAAGATTGTTTTTTTCAAGAGACAATCACTTCAATACATAAGTCCTTGTAGGACAAAGGAATCCAACTATCTAAGAAAACTATATAATTTTATAAGCCTTAGAAAAGAAAACTAACCCGAATCCTAAGAGCTTGTCTCTCTTAATCTAACCGTCTAAATAGATCCAAACTTCAGCAGTAGAACTGATATTCTATTAAAAACAGTTACACAAAGTTTCAACCGTAGATACCTCACGAATCTTGAGATATCACCGAAATACCTACAGCCTCTCTAAAACCTTGTTTACAAACACCCGCGCACCAAAATCTTCATAACTCCCAAGAAAATGCTCCAAACGCTACGAAACTTAAGATATAGCTTGACAGCATAATAAACCATCTTCTTGAAAAATCTTAGCCAAAAACTCGTCTAGAAGCCAAAGATATGGCCAAAACCGCCACCAACATCAAAGTGATATACTTACAGCCATCGAAACTATTTGTGTGCCGTTCAGCTCCAAATATCTCTTGCATAAAAGCTCCAAATCCTTCGATTCTTCCGCGCCAAAGGTAGAGCTTGAAAACACCTTTGCAGCCGCTCCTTTCGATCTCCAAAAGCTTTCTTGAAACTCCCGGGGTGCTCAAAAGAGTGGCAGTAGGTTCCCAAATCGCCCCCTAACTTCTAACGCTCATAACTCCTTAACCCCAATTCCAAATCCTATGTTTTTTGTATCCAAAGTATAGCCCAAAATCCAATCTACTCGAATATGGCCTCCCTTGATCGAATGCCCCTTCAGAGTTGCTGAAACGCTTGATAAGGCCGCGGACAGCCCCCTTGATTCTCATTGGACACGAGAATCGGCGAATGGGAGGAGGACATTTCATCCAAAACCCATCCCCCTCCATCCCTTGCCACCTCCTCCTATCCTTTGCCACCTCCTTCTTATCATTTGCCACCTCCTTCTTATCCTTCTATCCCTTGCCATATCATTCTATGTTTTTTTTTTTTAATACTATCTTTTGCATATTCAATTCTATCTTTTCTATTTAAACATTTAGAACTAAACTCTAAACTTTGAGGCCAAACTTTATCTAAAAGCTTAACATCAAACATTTAAGTCCTAAATAATCCAAAGACTTCAACTAATTTAACAAAAACGTACGAAATAACCCTTTTATATCAACTTTCAAACTAATTTACCAACTATTATAACAAACCCCAAACTTATAAACATATTACCAATCGTGATTGGTTTTTTACATATTTTGGATAATCCCAATGCTACAAACGCTTATATACTACTGGATGATATCTTCGCACATCGATCACGGCTCAGCGGGCTGGCTGAGCGTTCCGCCACACTAAACTAGTTCAGAGTTCGATTCCCGTAGACTTCCTGAACGGTTAATGTGACGCGTGGTCCTGGGGGCTGCTAAAACTTTAGCAGTGAGACAGCCGGTTGACGCTCCTAAAGCCTGAGCTAGTGACAAGATGCAGGAATATCATTCCCAAGATAAGGCTCGCCCCGGTAAAGTATGACTGTATGGTTGAGGATGAATCCACTAGTCATATCTTCACTGTTGGCCTAGACCATTCAATATTCCATATTTTTCTATACTAATATATGTTTTCACATCATGTACGTAATCACTTCACGACACCGGTCTTTTGTCCTCCTTTTTTCATGGAAATGAAAATCTAATCTGTATTTGAGTGTAGCCGCAAAGTAATCCTGTGAAATAAATTCAGGATTTGAGGATTTTATGGAGGTGTCAGTTACCACAAATGGCACAAATCTCCCAAAAACAAACAAGAACAGTGTTGAACAGTGTTGGTTGATTGGACCACTGTGGTATGCATATTCAGCAAAGTCGCTGACATGGTTGATTGAACAAGTCTGGCGCATATAAATGCAGAATGTCGCTGATATGGCTGACTTGAACAGTGTGTACCATGTGACAACACTTGGTGCTCAATAAAAGCCAGGCTCAAACTGGAGTTTGGGAATTCTGGTGCTCTAAAACAAATCTATCCAGTGTTCTGTTCAAGGTCTATATGTAAACCCTGCCAATGGACTCGGCGACCCTGGCTTTTCAATTTTACATGTTAGAAACTGAGGATTTGGGGTACTTTGCGGATGACTCAACCCTCTTAAAAATTATTATGTATTTCCAATAAATAACCTTATTGCTTGGTGTAACAAATTATAAATAGTAAATAAATTGTGATCTCATGGAAAGTGTCCTTGCAATACTTCTGAGACCCTACATGTTTTGATTTACATGCCACTTGGTCAATTTAGGATTCTCCCCAAGCATAGACTAGCACTCAATCAAGACTTGATGGATGTACCACACTTGAAAGTCCACTACATCTCAACAATACATACATATAGCAGAACTTCGGCAAAACTTTTTCTTTCCAGCTGGAAAAATAGTGATCACAAGTGCTCACTCTATAAGTACATGGATTCATCACGTAGAGTATCAAGTTCAAAACTCTGCATACTCGGCAAAACTAAATATCAGCCACCTAGATCTCATAAAACTGGATTCACATTCACTACCAAGTGAACCATATCTGCTCAAAAATAAGAGTCACCATTCTAATGGATTCTTCACTACAAGTTCACCAGGGAAGAGCCGAAAATCTCATTTTCGCAAGCATGAAACTCCTGCCAAAGTTGATCTCCATCCGCGGCGTCGAAACATCGTCTTCAAAAACCAATGATTCTTCAGCTCCCGAACAATCATCTTCCGAACGAGAAAAACAGTTGGCATATGTACAAACCGACAAAGATCTGTACGTTGACAATGATCCAAGTACTCTAGGGCTTTACGGGACGTGACACGCGCGCGCTATCTACGTCTTGTAGTTGCACTGCCCCCAACAAACTCGGGAACATCTGTACGTTGCAGAGTATGATCTTGTTGTGTTGACAGGCACAGAGCCTCACGTTAAAATCATAATCGACCTGTTTGCTGCAGAGGTCCTCTTGAGCCTTCATTCTCTTCTTCCTCTGAATATACACAACCTGGTCACTGATCTGGACAAAAGGAACTGCTCACTGATCTTCAGCTTTGGCCTGGATCATGAGAGGAGGGCACTGGATGGTCGGTGTCGCCAGGTAAGTTGGCTTGGTTTCGCCTGCCATCACGACAAGCTCCACCGCCCCGTGGCCAGCGCTCCACTTCCCCTCCTCCTCCACGCCCTCCTCGCCCTGCGCTGGTTTGCCTGCATCACCTGCAACCTCGCTCCTCACGAGGAGCTCCTGCTGGAGGCGTCTGCGCCGCAGCACAAGCACCGCCGCCACCATCACCGCCAACGCCAACGCCGCGAACAACACCACGAGAACAGTTGCCACGCTCCATTTGGCGCCGGAGTCAGCGATGGACATCTCGGGAGACGGCGGCCTGCGAGTGGCTGTACCCACTCTGGAGACAGGATGGAAACACTTTCTACCGGTGCATGAACTTGCCATTGGGAGGAAAACAAAACTCGAAAGAGAAAACACGCGACAAAGTTATGTACAGATCTGTCTCTGGGCTCGACTGGTTGCGCTTCAGCAGCTCCAGTCAAAGTGTCGAAACTGTGGCGGAAGCAGTACTTAAATGATTCGGACTCACAAAAACTGTTGGTCACCACTCTACAGGTGATAAGAAGCTGTCACTGGAATCAACGGGTTGAGATCCAGCTCACACAACTGAGGCTAGGTCTCAGAGTACAGAGAGAGAAACAGACCCGCATGAATCTAGCGTTCACGCTCAAAGTGTGACTCTATTGTTTCTCACTCATAAAGTATCGCTCTTCACTCACTAAAAAAAAAAAAATTATAATGTCAATGATCACTAAAAACTTAAGTGGGCCACTCGACCTAATAATTAACTGAATATGTTACTTTTCCACACACTAAACACCGGTTACGAAAATCCTGAAAGTATGTCGGGTTCGCTGCTACCGGTGTCCTCTTGAATGAGTGGTACTCACAACGAGCTGTCACCACTCACAAATGATAAAAACTGTCCGAGAAGAAGAGAAGTACTAAGTGCACTGGCCTTTGGGAATGAAGAGTTTGTCGAGGGGTACGTAGCGTTACTAGGGACGAAAAACCGTCAGACTGGATACTTGGAAGGCTCTCAAAGTGTCAAAAATGTACTCTGAAACTGAGTGATCAGGGCTGGAAAATTGTCACCACTCAACTTGCTCACATGTACAGTGACTCTCAAAACTGGACCCAAATCATGAGTGGTCAAGACTGAAGATCAGACACCACTCATATAGAACTTTGTACTTGCAATCGAATCCTAAACGCGACAGTGTGGGAGAAAATTCCTGCAATTAGTTCCTGAACGCAATTATAGTGTGGGAGCAAACTAGAAGAAGGGATAAACTGTGGAATCCATCAGATTATCCCTTCTTCTTTTAGCTAGAGTTGACCCGGAGTAGAAACTGGGGAAGAGGGTTTTTTTTTTTTTTTTCCACACAAGCAAAGGAGAACTTTACTGCGAAGGAAGGGGAGGGAAAACAAGGGCCGGGCAGCCCCCGCCAGGGAAACTGGGGAAGAGGTTTCGATAGCTACTGAAGTTGACTGAAGACATGTGAAAGGTGTTTAAAAGGTGGACCTGCTTCGGTGGAAGAATGTAGTGGATAGCGCCAGAATTAGGGGAGGTTACCATATACCGCCTAACAAACTAGTTGATTAATGAACTAGTGGAGGTATTTCCCAATATTGCGCTGCGTTACCGACGCGTGCTTGACACAGTCCACTACTTGCAGCAAGCGCATGTATAAAAAGCTGCCATGTGCTCGCCACTATTCAATCCATAGCAACATGTACTAAAACAAGTACAAATATGTGAAAGAGATTGGTGTGCTAGGTGTGCTGCACGGATCTCTTTTGCACGGATCTCTTAAACCCCTAAAAGCCCAAGGCATTTTCCCTCATGAAACACTCCAAAACTGCCATCATCAACAAGTGGCAATAAAATCTAACATTAAAGTCTAATATTATATTTTTAATCGTATATTCTTAAAATAGACATATATATGAACTTACAATATGAATTTGGTTGCAATCCACCACACGGATGTGATGACTATAACGTTTGAAGTGCAAAGAAAAGTATTTTTCCTCCTTTTCCGGCAAGGTCAGCCTACTTTGATTAGGCATATCTTCTAGTTTTTACATTGGAATGTGATCAAATCTTTTACTAATATGATTTATATGTTGTTAGCTATTTGTGTGCAAAATTTGAGGTCAATTCGAGGGGTGATAGATGTAGAAATATATACTTTAGTGAAAGGGGGTACAAAATGATGACAATTACTACATAAGTGATATGAAATTGTTTGTTTCATACATGTTGTTGCATTTGAGAATCCCAATGGTGGAAACTTTCAATTTATTTTTTCACTAATTTTAGAAAAAGAAACGATTCAATTTTGTAAAATCCATAATTTTCATGAATATATGGAATAAATAAAGCATTATGGGAAAGTGCAGTGCTGGAAATTGGGTGGCCAATTCGTCCCGCTATTGATAGCCCTTGCAGCTGGACAAAAAATAATAATAATAATAATAATAATAATAATAATAATAATAATATGGTGGGCCCGCTTCTGGAGCAAAATGTTGGCAAGCTAGTTGACGGCTGGTTGTTTGCTGTTTTTTTATAATTATTTTAATAACTCTTTTAATAATTCTCAAAGTTTTTTCTACTTGGACTTCGTGCATAGAAGTCTGGACTCCTTCCCTTGCCCTTTCTGTCCCAAAACTATGCCCCATTTTTCTCCTCAAATTGCATTGGTTGACATGGCTGCCCCTATAGTCCAGACTCCTCATTTTGACCTTTGAAGGCTAATGAATTTGAACCAAAAGTCCAAAATCATATTTGAAAAATTCCCCATATAGATTTCATCAAGGACTGTCATATTATTGTCACAATGCACTGCAAAATTTTCATAAGAATCGGAGTATTTCTTCCAATCAAAGGTACATGCCCAAATTCCAGAACGTACGCCCCAAGTTCACTTGGGCCGTTAGGGGTTAAACCATATAGACGGATGGTAAGGGACGGAAGGTGTGTACAAAACCTTGCCTTTATTTTTAAATTAGAAGGGGCTCTATGTAGGGGGAAACCCCATGTAATGCCCGACCCAAATTAGCTTCCCTACTTGCAGAATGTAGGGAAGAAAATGTAGCGTCACTTCCATGCGTCAGCTATAATAAGCAACCCAACGTTTTGGATGCTTCCAAGTCAATGTACCCGGATTATCTTTATTAAAAGAATCTGACATGTCCCACCTTGTAATTCACAATCCATCTTGCTCTGATTAGTATGTTGGGAGGAATGGGGAAGCTGACGGGCTTGAAAAGCGGCTACATCCCGGAGATTATCACCTACACCCGACCTTACTTTTTCGGGTCGGGTGAGGAGTGACCTAATCCCATCAAAGATGACGGGTCGGGCATTGCATAATCTCTTAGACCAAGGTGGGTTTTCCGTGAGTAATCTAAGGGTGTTGGTCTCTAGTTTGGCAAAAAAAAATCGAAAGAATCTCCTGCACCGCGAGATTAAGAAAAAAAAACCCAGAAAATGGACGCCTAACCATGGCCCACCCTCCATAACACCCGTCTACATGAAATGAAGAGATCCTGTGCTCCACAGTGCAGAGATCCTGTGCTCCACAGTGCAGAGATCCTGTGCGCCACAGTGCAGGAGCCGACCACGCTTCGGCGGTGCGCCACAGTTTCTAGGCTACATGACAAACATAGTGCTGGTGACACACTACAATATCTTACTTGCTGCCCCCCCCTTCTTTCTGCTTTTGGATATGAACATCTTGCATGTGTGGATTGCCGGTACACACATGAGAAGTGTGGAAGTGATGTCAGATTGGCGGTCCCCTGATGTCACTCTAGGTACAGTGATCTGCGAAATTGTGTTTGCTTCTTACTGGAGTTAAATTGGATCACTTTGAGAAAAGATCTGGAGGAAGTGAGAGTAGGTGGAGCGTCCCAAACCCATTCTTTTAACCCCTAAAGTCGAAAGTCGAAAGCCCTCAAAACTGCCAAAAACCCTCAAAACTGCCCTCTTTCAATGCAAGGTGAAAATTTTTAACTTTTGACAAATTTTCGAGTATGTAACCGTAAGATCTAGTACCTAACTTGTACATGTACATGCATACCGAATCTTAGATTCAAATTCCTCTCCATTTGGGAGATCATAATGTTCAAAGTTGAAAAAAAAGATTTTTTCCTTGCTGTAGAATGGAAAACTAATGTTTTGGGGGCCAAAAAAACCAATTTTGAAAGGAAATTTGACATGAGGCTCTTCAAATTCTTGTTCCTATGTGAGTAAGGAATATGTCCATATAATTTTTACCCTCATAGGACCTATAAAACCTAAAGAAATGCTTCATTTTTCACATGGAGGTATGCTGAAATACAAATACAAATGCCCATTTTCAACAATTAAAAAGGCATGTAAAAAATTATCCGATTGAAAATCCAAACGGTGAGATCATGCTTTACTACCTCTTTTACATGTACGAAAAACAAAATTTGAAAAAAAAAAAAATCTCAATTTTTGGTGAATTTTTGAAGTTACTGCGATCTAATTGATTTTGGGCAGATTTTGAGAATAATTGAGCATATACCGCAGTTCTGGGCAGATTTCAGCATGCCCTAACAGTGTTTTCAAACTTTGACCGTGAATATCTCCTAAAGTATGAGGAATTTTGAAGCATGAATGGTGTCATTTTAAAGGTCTGGGAAAACTCTACAATCTTCAATGGTAATAACTTCATACGATCTAAATTTAGTAATTGAGAGCCTGACCAGAGTCAGATCGACCACATTCTGGTCGATTTCGACTTTAGGGGTTAAGCCAGATGAGCTTTGAAATAATTACTTTGTATGTCAGAAGAAACTATGCAGAAAGAAAAAGAATTGGTTTGCAAGCTCAACGGGCAATTTTTCAAATTTAAGCTCATAAGTGCAAAATTGATATAGAATGTGTGGAGTGGTAACATGAATTAACCCTTTAGCACCCAGGAAGCCCGAAATGGATTATGGGACTCCAGAGGTGCTAAAACTCAGTTTGCATAAAATTCATGAGGAACTAGGCTTTGAGATACAAGGTTTAGAACTTTAGATTTGCGCACACATTACATGAACACTCTCCAACAATCAGATCATGATTTAGATTTATAGAACTCTTGGAAAAGCAAGGAATACATCACAAAATACATCAAATATACTAAAATACAGTGAATACTATGTTGTATTTCACACACGTGCACATTAATTTTGATCTTAAATTTTGATTGAACTTTATCTTTAAAACATTCTTCTTTGATTTGTGATTGTTGATCTCTCTCCTCACATACAAAACTTCCGTTTTGATTCGTATAAGGTAACAGGTTGAAACATTTTTGTATACAATCAAGTAAAAAAAGAAAAAAAATCACCAATAATTGTGTACAAATATTTTCTTCACATATGATATGTCAAGAGCGGGGTGGGGAGCAGCCTAAGGAAGTGAAAACGGGATAGGGAAGCTCAATGTTTTGTCTGCAGCTACAACGTAGCCGGGAGATGATGCCGCCGATGCAACCTAGCCGCCACTCAATGTAAGGTAAGCCCCCCTAAAACCGACAAGTTAAGGAATGTGCACATATGGAGAGAGGAGATAATCATACTATTATTTTTCAGTGATAGCCAATAGAATTACAATTCCAACCCAAGTGTTTTCTTATTTTTTTCAATGAAAACTTAATTAGTTATGAATTTTCAAACTGAGCAGCCATGTTTAGTGGATGGCCAGCAGTAGGTACCCCATAACCAACGACCAAAAGTAAGGGTCTTGACTAATAGAAAACCTCCATTTGGAACTGAGTTGGTGGTAATGAGATAGCTTACCTTATACTTAAGCGAAGTCTGACTGCTGCCCAACCAAGTGAATCGTTGACAAATGGTAGTGGGAATACAATGATAATCCCTATTGTCATAAACATGATTTGACTCTCAACTTCTAATAAAGTGAATTTGACACTCACCTACACTAAACATCGCATTTAGTGTCGTCTACACTGAATACGAACCCTTACACTAAATGTAAGAATTACAATTAGTGTAATGACACAACATTACACTAAATGTGAAACATTACACTACATGTGAATGGCAGTAGAAATGGGTGTTTTTTTTTTTTTACTTGTGCACAATTAGTGTATGAAAAAGCTTGCCGCAGCTAACACTAATTGTGAACTTGTTTGCTAATAGTGTAGTAAGGTAATTACACTATTTGTGTGACTACACTTAATGCAATGTTTAGTGTAGTAGCCAACTTGTGCAGCTGCTGGTTGATGCCCAGGGCGAACTGACCCCCTCGTTGGTACTTATCCAAGGTGGGCCCCATCTTATTTGCATGGGGTCATTTTTCTGGCTCTTTTATTTTGGGGGGTCCGGAGGTTTTTTGGAATTCTTTTTTGACAAATTTGGGACCTACGGCCATTGTTTATCCTCGTGTTCCCTACCTTGCTATAAATAGGGACCCATCCAAAAACAAAATAGGGGCCACGTTTGGCCCCACCACCTCGTGGCCCCCTCAGGTAAGTACCAACGAGGGGGTCAGTTCGCCCTGGGCCTGGTTGACTTGGGCCGTGCAAGTTGGTAGAGGAAGAAAAAGAAAAATGGGTCACTTGTTGGTAGATGTCACTGCAAAGTTCACGTTCCTCAAGATTGATGTCAAAATCATGTCCTCATTGCCACCATGACAAATGAAATGCTATCTTGCCTTTCGCGCTCACAATGACGAGTCTTCGTGAAAAACAAAGTTTTACATGATATTGATATTAACATTAACTTCACGAAGTGCTTTATAAATGTTATAAGTTTTTACTATTAATGAGTATTTTTACCAACTATGTTTACAACGATGGGATCGCCCTATTTTGTGAAGGATTTATTACATAGTCAACCAAGTCAATTAGTGTGGTTAGCACTATTCAAGTCAACCAAATCAACCAAGCTGATTACTATGGATGAGTATTTTTACTAAGATCACAACTATCTATAGTTGATGGACAGAAGGATTTTCTTTGGTTTTTGGATGCCATCTCACTGTAATTTCTTGCTTCTATTTCTTCAGCAAGTTTGCATGGTTACTGTTACTTGATTAGTTTCTTTCCTGCTTTTTTTTTCTTGCTGGAGGCTGTTCCTTCCGGTTTGATGTATGTCGATTCCTTCTGTAGAAAGAACCTCCATCTCCGTTATTAAATAATAGGTATGGTTGCATAACGTTGATGAGATCGATGTTTCGTATCTTGCTAGGGTAATTCTTAACCCCTACAGGACATTCTGTACCTGCGGGGGACAAATCGATTTTGGGCAGGTTCCTAAAAATCCATTTTTGAAGATAACTTCTTGAAAAAATTTAGAGAGAAAAGGAATATGGGTTATCCTTGTTGGGAATTTTTCTTTCTTCTTTTGGACTTGTAGGGAAAAAGTTATGGTGCTTCAAACATAAAAAGCTTGACTCCTTTGGCAGCTGGCCAGGGTACTATAGAGATGAATAGTTGTACTGTAGAGTTGACAATTGCACTTTTTAGTGGCGGATAGTAGTGAAGGAAAGATCTTGGCAACCTTCATCAATTTCACTTTAAAATGCATAGAAAATAAGGATTCCTTTTGTTAGAATAAGTCATAATAGTTATATTCACCATTTAGATTTTAGATCCAACAATTGTTTCTTAATTGAAAAAATAAAATTGGCGAGAACTAATTTAAACTGCCCCATAATTTCTCTAGTTAACAATGAACTACATTGGAGAATGAATTTCATACTCAATCGACTAATTGAAAAAAGTTACGCCATCTTAATAAAGAGTTTTTAAGAGTGGGCATCTTGGCATCTTGCGCAACTTCAAAAACTCTTGCTATGACCCTCTATCAAATATGAGATTTTCAATACCAGTACGTAACATTCTTTTATTTGAAATTGTACAAAAAAAAACCCTCCTACGCTGTAAAACTTTCACTTTAAATTTTCTCACCTTTTTCGGCCAAAGTGTACAAAACAAATCTAAATTCCTCATAAATATAACAGATCTTTTGATTTTTTCTTCATTTGATTTTTTCAACTTCAAGAAGAAGCATGATCTTTATTTTTGACTGTTTGGATTTTCAATTTACACATAAATTAATCATTCAAAAATCGAAATATGGATCGGTAACTGTTGAACCTTGTCAGAGCATAATAGAGTTTTCCTGAAAGTGCTTCCTAAGGGGCAAGTCAGGAGGAATATGGTGCCAGATAGTATGAGATGTATAAACGGAAAAAGGGGGCATGAGGAAATTCCATATCGACTTTTTCTGCACCAATGAAATGCTTTGCAATTAATGTTCTTGGGCCCTACCCCATGCAAGCTAAAGTTCCCCCATAGTACCATGAGTTCTCAAAGGGTTGACCAATAGTTCCCCCAAACCTTTCCCAAGCCAAGACATCATATGCATGTGGTCCCGGTTACTAACATAAGACCTTAAGATTATGGGTACCTATCTTGGGTATTTTGGTGACTTTCAGGAAAACTCTAATATGTTCCAAAAATTTGTAAATTTGAACTTTTCTAGTTAATGTCCTCAGACAGCATCTTAAAAATTATGATTTTTTCCAATAAGTAACCTTATTGTTTGGTGTAACAAGTTAAGAAAAGTAACTTAGATGTGATCCCCTAAAAAATGTCCTTGCGATACTTCTCAGACCCTAAATGGTTTGATTCACATGCCACTTGGTCAATTTAGGATTCTCCTCAAGCACAGAGTAGCAATCAATCAAGACTTGATGGATGTACCACACTTGAAAGTCCTCTACATCTCAACAATACATACTGTACATATAGCGGAACTTCGGCAAAACTTATCCGCTCAAAAATAAGAGTCACCATTCTAATGGATTCTTCACTACAAGTTCACCAGGAAGAGTCGAAAATCTCATTTTCGCAAGCATGAAACTCCTGCCAAAGTTGATCTCCATCCGCGGCGTCGAAACATCGTCTTCAAAAACCAATGATTCTACAGCTCCCGAACAATCATCTTCCGAACGAGAAAAGCAGTCGGCATATGTACAAACCGACAAAGATCTGTACGTTGACAATGATCCAAGTACTCTAAGGCTTTACGGGACGTGACACGCGCGCGCTATCTACGTCTTGTAGTTGCACTGCCCCCAACAAACTCGGGAACATCTGTACGTTGCATAGTATGATCTTGTTGTGTTGACTGGCACAGAGCCTCACGTTAAAATCATAATCGACCTGTTTGCTGCAGAGGTCCTCTTGAGCCTTCATTTTCTTCTTCCTCTGAATATACACAACCTGGTCACTGATCTGGACAAAAGGAACTGCTCACTGATCTTCAGCTTTGGCCTGGATCATGAGAGGAGGGCACTGGATGGTCGGTGTCGCCAGGTAAGTTGGCTTGGTTTCGCCTGCCATCACGACAAGCTCCACCGCCCCGTGGCCAGCGCTCCACTTCCCCTCCTCCTCCACGCCCTCCTCGCCCTGCACTGGTTTGCCTGCATCACCTGCAACCTCGCTCCTCACGAGGAGCTCCTGCTGGAGGCGTCTGCGCCGCAGCACGACCACCGCCGCCACCATCACCGCCACCGCCAACGCCGCGAACAACACCACGAGAACAGTTGCCACGCTCCATTTGGCGCCGGAATCAGCGATGGACATCTCGGGCGACGGCGGCCTGCGAGTGGCTGTACCCACTCTGGAGACAGGATGGAAACACTTCCTACCGATGCATGAACTTGCCATTGAGAGGAAAACAGTAGGGAAATCACGGGACGAAGTTATGTACAGATCTGTCACTGGATTCAACAGGTTGCGCTTCAGCAGCTCGTACTGAGGCTTTAGAGTTTCGATACTATGCCAAAGTTAATTGGATGATACAAAAACTGTTGATTGCCACTCCACAGCTGATAACAAAGTGTCACTGGGATCAACAGGTTGAGATTCAGCTCACATGACTAAGGCCTAGGTTAGCTCTCAAAGTAGTACAGAGAGAAACTCGAGCTTAAGGACCCGCATAAATCCACGCTCAAAGTGTACCAGAAAATCTGTTGTATCTCACTTAAAAAGTATCGCTCTTCCCTCACTAAAAAAAGTCCATTCATACTGAGATGACCCTTCAATGACACAGGGACCAAAAAGTGGTTGATGAGACGGATTTGCCTATTTACCCCGGTCGAGCGGTGCTCCGAGCCACAGGCTCGGTGGGGGTTGGGAGGGGTGGGACAAAACCTGCCCCTATTTTTGTATTGGAGTGGGGCCCTACTTAGTCCTAGGTGGGCCTACCAAGGGTAATTTGGGGCCGCAAGCCCCAATTTTGTAAAAAAAAAAACCAAAAAAAGCCTCTAGAACCCTAAAACGGGCAGGGCTAGAAAAATGGATCCTCCCGAGGCTGAGGTTTGGTGCACCGCTCGACCAGGGCCCAAATGGTGATCCTGATGAGACCAATTTTTTGGTAGCCACCATTGATTGAACCGTTGGATTGATTTGCATTGGTCGGAGCGGCAATGCACTTTGCTTTCCGCCATCTAACCCATCTTTATGATCTCCAATCAGGCATTAACAATCTGAAATGGTGAACTAAAGTTCTGTGATAAGAGTCAACAGTGAAATGTACCCTCCATGTAGATGTTGTTCGCTTTTTTTGCAATTCATCTTTTACCTTTGTAGATTTTCCACGGCCCCATGCAAAGCCTTGTCGTTAAAGGGTTAAGGATCACTAAAAAAAATCAAGTAGGACACTCGGACAATTAATCAAGTAAATGTGTAACTTTTTGCTAAGTAAAAATTGGTCTAGGAAATTCCAATAATATGATTTAGTGAAAATTGACGGGTTTGCTTCTACGGTGAAAATCTCATACGGTGTAGTGGACATTTAATACGAACTGTACACTAATTGCAAACTAGGCAATTAGTGTAGTGGCAAAACAATCCAAAGTACATCAAATGCCAACTACTACACTATTTGTCAATTCTAGGTAAGGTTGCAAAAAATATATGTATATTTTCTCTTGTGCATGTTTAGTGTATGAATAGAAGAAGAATTTATTTTTAAAAAGGTCCAAAAGTCGAGAGCTGTTAGAGTATCTTATCAACAATCTTCTGAAGACCATGACTCGCTTATATACTATCCAAATTGGGCATATGAGGTGATTTTTGACATCTACAGAAAACGTGAATGTCAAAAAACATATTATTTGTTTGATTTGGACAAAATTTGAGTGAGTTATGGCCATTCAAAAGTTGCAAATGAGGAGAAGCATGGGTTGGCCGATTAAAAATTAAAGTTAGGCGGTTCATTGGGAATATCATTAATGATAGTGGCAAGTAATACTATTGTCAACTTATTTGCAAATAGTGTCCTAGGATAAGTACACTATTCATACCACTACACTAATTTAGTATTCAGTGTTAAGCATAGTAAATGACTTCTAAATATCGTAAGCTTTAACTCTTGATGAATATTTTCACTAAGAACATATCTATTAATACTATTTAGATATGAGAATCATTGTAAATATTGGTGGTAAAAAATTCATCAAGAGTAAAAACTTATAGCATTCACAAGTCATTTTACTGTATTTAACACTAAATACCAACTTCAGTGTACACTAAATGAGATTATTAGTGTAGCAGTGTCAAAGCTCTCCTCTTGAATGGAGTGGTGAATAAGGTAGAGGCACCAAATTCCGTTCACTTAAGCCACTTGGGGACTCAAATGACATTGTATATCAAAAACATTTGTGTAGAAAGATGTGGAATTAGGAATGAAACTCAACAAATCTTTTTTCAAATTTAACCTCAAAGATTTGCAATTGATATAGAATTTAAAAGCCCAAAAACCATTGGAGCTTATAATCAAACTACAGAGTAGGTGAGATTTGGTGCCCTCTTTTGCTCAATGCCAATAAGTGAGAGTGAGTAAAAAAAGAGAAGACATGCCATGGTAACCAACTCATGGATTGTCACGATTGCCTTGCCTTTTTCGAATAAAGAGTTTGTTGAGGGGTACGTTGCATTACTACATTAAAGATGGCATTTAGTGTAATGGTACGAATAGTGTAATTACCCTAGTACACTATTCGTGAACAAGTTGGCAATTAGTGTTAGGTGCCATTGTCATTTATAGTAACCCCCAATCATCCACTTACCTTAGTACACTATTCCTAAAACAATTGATAATTAGTTTCAGTCCCCAATCATCCACCTACCGTAGCACATAAATTTGTTAAGAAGTTCATAAATTAATATTAGAATAATATTAAAATAATATTAAAATAAATATTCATGACAGATAAATAATGAATATTTGATATTTAAACAATATGTAATGTATGCTTATTTAATACTTCATTGGAATGTAAATTATTTTTAAATATGTAAATCATAATTTATGAATATTCAATTAGTATACAATGAATATTTAATAAACATTTGATGAATGTATTATGACTATATATGAATATTTAATTCATATGTAATTATTATTTAATTAATATGTCATGAATATATACTGAGGGGGGTTTCACACTAGGGGCCGAGCTCGAGGGGCCGAGCAATTCTAGCAATTTGATTGGCCTAGAGTTGAAAATCGGCCCGTGGGCCTTCACACTAGGGGCCAAGGGCCAAGGGCCGAAGGGCACCAAAATGCTTACATGGCAGTACTTTTTGAGAATTTTGGCGCCTATAGTTCGGCCCCTCGAGGAGAGTTTGGGTCCAACAAGAATAGAAACCCAAACTCTTGCCGAGGGGCCGAACATTTTCTCATTAAAATAATTTTAATGATTTTTTACAACTCCAAAACTCGGCCCCTCGGCATAGTTTGGTCTTCAATGGAGTTCGGCCCTTGGGCTTAGTGCGAAACGCCCCTAAATGCCATCTTTAGTGTACCTGCTAAAAACCGTCAGCTGAAACCTTGGAACTTGGTTTTCAAAGTGTCAAAAATGTACTCTGAAACTGAGTGGTCAGTGCTCAAAAATTGATATCACTCAACTTGCTCACATGTACAGTACTGAGGCTCTCAAACTGGACCCAACTCATGAGTGGTCAAAACTCAAGATCAGACACCATCTAGAGCTCATTTTCCACAATCACGTCCTAAACGCAATAGGAGTGTGGCAAACTACACCTTTCACGTATATAGAGTGGATTCATTTTGATGTGGATCATCTACACTAATTTATATCAAGCACATATATTGGGTTTTTCAAGTATGTGTGTGCGAGTCCTGCATGTAAAGTTCTTAGTCCTATAAAAACTCAAACTACTCTGGTCCACACAACATTTAGAGGGCGGTGTAGGAAATGGAAGAAGAAAGACATGTGCCGTACCAAAAAGGATAATTGTAGGATCCATCAAATTATTCCTTCTTCGTTTAGCTAGAAATTTGCAGTGGAATTTTTATTTTTTTAATTTTTGGCACTAACAAACAAAGTTTGATTGCAAAAAAAGGGAACCAGTAACAACACAATGCACCAGAGCCGACAGTGCAAAGGAGTGAAAAAACACTAAGGTTGGATGACCTATAACCACCAACTTAAGCTTGCTGACCTATTTATAGCATTTGTATACGTGGTAGGAATTTTTTTGGGAATTCAAAATAGGATTTCATGAATATTGCAATTGTCGTGACCATTTATTTCTTCATACTGAAATTGCTACAAATTTTCAAAGTGGATAGTAAGTTGTGACCCATTCTCGACATACAAAACTCTCTACTTCCACAGTAAGTTATGTTAATGACCACTTGTCCAAGAGACTAAAAACCGAGAGCTTTGAAGCAATTATAAACTGACACCCAATCATAATTGACTTCCTAAAATTTCGGAAATGGGGTGGGTGGGTGGTGGTTTTGGCCCACATAAGATTGTTGGTTCTGGGGTTGGTGGTGGTGATAGGTCATCCAACCTTAATGAAACTCTCTAAGAAGAGCGCCAAGGCAACCAAGATCTTCAAAGCCCTGTAATGTTTTAATGACGTGCTCGCCTCGTGGGCTGATGAGAGACCTAGGTGGAATCGGTGTAACATTTCTAACAGCGCTCACAACACTAGTAATAATCTTAACCCTAACTCTAACATGTATATTCTGACTGACAACTAATTGGGTTCAGGTCTTACCTGGCCTTGCCGGACCTGGCGGGGTTGCTCTGTATTTGTTTCCCCCTTGCAGTAAAAGGTCCCTTCACTTGTGTCAAAAAAAAAAAAAAAAAAAACTCTCTAACCCACACCACGTGATCCCCTTGGGTCTTGCACGGCACCTCGTATCACCCAACTTGCAGTAGAAATTGGGGAGGAGGTTTCTACAGCTCCTGAAGTTAAGTGTTGGCATATGCGAGGTGATTAAAAGAAGGACCTGTCTGGGTGGAAAAATCAAGTGGATAGCGCCAGAATTAGGGAGGTTACCATATACCGCCTAATAAATTAGTCATTGATGAATTAGTGGAGGTACTTCCACACGTGGGTGGGAAAATCAAGTGGATAGCGCCAGAATTAAGAAGGTTACCAAATACCGCCTAATAAATTAGTCATTGGTGAGTTATAGTAGTGAAGGTATTTCCTGAAGTACTTGTGTCAAAAAAAAAAAAAAAAAGTGGAGGCAAGACCAGGTTCGCTGTACTTGTGTAGAAAAATGCAAAATGAAAGTGAAGACAAGACCAGGTTCGCTGTACCTGGGTAGAGAGGAAAAAAGGAAAGAAAAAGTGAATACATTGGTGACAGGGATTCCTTCTTCTTTTAGCTAGAGCTGACCTGGAGAAGAAACTGGGGAGGAGTCCACAGCTCCTGAAGTTGAGGATGGGCATGTGGAAGGTGTTTAACTTAAAAGGTGGAACAATCAAGTGGATAGCACCAGAATGAGGGAGGTTACCTTGTTCCACCTAATAAACTACACCGTTCCCTGAATATAGTATAGACTAGACTATTTGAAATTTCCTACACTAATTGAAAATTTACATGCAATTGTTGACTGACACACACTTGCTTGAGAACAAATACCCAATCCAAACTTGGCATGCACATGCTTTGATGGAAATTAGTGTGGGTGATCTACATCAATAATGAATCTACACTATATTCAGTGTTTAGTGTACTTGCAGCAAGTGCATATTTAAAAAGCTACCATGTGGTCGCTACTACAAGATCCATAAGAAATTGTACTCCAAAAAGTCCAAACAAGTGAAGAGATTGGTGTGTTTGGTGTGCTGCATTTGAGCCTCGTTCCACGCAATGTGCGACATGTCATCTTTGAGGGGGTTGGGTCACTTCGATGTAGCTAACTTCTCACCCTACCCGAAAAAGTAAGGTTGGGTATAGCTGAAAATCTCTAGGATGATGCAGCCATTTTTCAAGCTCGTCAGCTTCTCCATTCCTCCCAACATACTAATCGGAGCTAGATGGATTGTAAACTTATAGGTGGGATCTGTTATATTCTCTTAATAAAAGTAATTGGGGTACAACTTGAAAGCATCCAAAACCTTGGGTTGATTATAATAGCTGACGGGTGTGACGCATGGAAGTGGCCCTACATTTTCTTCCCTACATTCTACAAGCACGGAAGCTACAGTGATAATTCGGGTTGGCATTACATGGGATTTTGCCCTTAAGCCAGCGCACATGTGGGCCGTGAGGGCTGGATTGGACGTCCAATTAATCAGGGCGGGCCCCACCCTTGTCCAACAAGCCAATCAAATTTGTACAGCCATGTTGACTTTTCAAGCTTGTTTTTGGGTTCATTGAGGTAGAATTCTCTTTCTATCTCTATTGTGCCGAATTCAATAACTGAAAGCAACTTTTGGAGGAGCTTGGGGAAGCTTGAGAGAGCTATAGAGAGCTTGAACTTCGTGGTTTTTTTTCTTGGTATGTTTATTTGTTTTTGTTTTTGTTTTTTTTTGTAAATGGTAGGTACATGTTGTGGGGAGTGTTTATTTTTTTTTGGACTTCCATTTTGTGTTTATTGTAAGGCCTTTAAGCTTTTCCCTTTTTAGGTTTTGAGTGGCACATTTTTAGTTCTATTAGTCAGTATGGAGCCCTCTTTTTGTGCTCAAGTTGTGCTCATATGGATAATGCTATCCATGGCTATGAGAAACTCCTTGAGTTACAAATCAAGTGCTCGACAGGCAGGATTGCTAGGGCGTGAGCTATGAGCCACAAGCAATGAGCGGTGAGCGGTGAGCTATGAGCTATGAGCAGTGATAGTCACAAAAAAATACCCTATCATTTTTTGTATATGACTGAAGAACCGTGGAAAAATAGTAGTTTGAAAGTCTATATCTGTGGAAAATTTATACAACCTATATATGATGTAATGCCTATATCCGTGTAAATATGCTTATAATTTCATTGTGTTAGTATCTATTCTCATTTTAGTCTCACATTGGTCCCCATATTTTGACAAGTCTTTTTAGTACTATCAATTATAAGGTGCTGTGATATATGTTTTTACCAATTCATTCTTGTATTTTAGAATATACTTCTTACTTATTTTTCTATTATGGCCTTGCCTTTTATTATATAAATCAATTTGACAAATTTTTTAATTATGCATTATTGTTTATTCTTTACAAATTGTTTTTTTGTTACGTTCATGAAATTATCTATTTCTCTCTTATCTTTATCATTTTTTAAAAGACAATAATTGGTATGAATTTGAAATGCTTTGATTTACGTCTATATTAATTGTAGTATTTCCAGAGTCTATGAAATTTGATACTAAAAGAATGCTCTCTAGAGTTCACAAACTAATTATGTAACTTATTTTTTATTTTAAATTATGATATTTGTTATTTATCTTTCACAAGCTATGCTAATATCTATTGAAAAATTAAAATGGATGGAAAATAAAATGGATAATATAATGAATACAAGTTACAAATTAGGAAGACAATAAGAACATGAAACTGAGTACTAAATATGAAAGGAATACTGCAATATAAAAGACACGTACAAAGTGAACAAAGAAAGTTTTGAAATAAAGAAGTACATGACTATAGCAAAATTAGAAAGTAGAATTAAAGCTATCATCACTATTCTCACTAGCCTCAATCGCTTCAATGTCCACAAACTGAACAATACGAGGGTCATAACAACGAGTCTCATACAATGGACTAGGAGATGGTAAAGTAGCTAATAATTGAGCTAAGTCTTCTATGTGCGAAGGAAGTAGAAACGGTTTAGGAGGTGATTCGGCGTCCACCATCAATCTACAATGAATCAAACATTAATGTCAATGCTCAACTTTAAAATATTTAAAAGAATGCAAGAATAATAATTCACAATTTATTTATCAAAATGGTTTCTTTTTGCAACACGACGGACATGAATGTCATCCCTCTCCAAGTCAATATCCGCTTGTGAAGACACAACAATCTCTACCAATGGTGGCGCGTCTCGAAGTGGTGCAAGGATGGCCTCAAAAATAGCAGGATCCGCCTCAAAAGCAACCAAATGGCGACTTGAGTGGCGGCAAGTGTGAATCGAGGCTTCTAAATTTAAAAGGAAAATATTAATGGAACTCTATATCATCAAGGATTTAAACATCAAACGTATCAAAATCACTTGTAGAAGCATAGGCATCAAGAATGACACCACCTAGCTTGGTTAGAGCTTGAATAAGAATTTGCAATAAAATTGGATCTTTCTCCCAACCTCTTTTCCAAGGAACAATTCCATTCATGAGTTGTGATGCTACTGATCCAAAGTTGAAGAGAACATCATCCTTATCAAGGTTGGTATTGCCATCCAACAGTGGTTGGTCTTGTTGAAAGGAGAACTGAGAACTTGATGGTTGTTCTCATGAACAAGGAGGAGGTTAGGGTACGTCGTATCTACCCAAAAACAATCTTGTTGTTAAAATAAA
This sequence comes from Bryoerythrophyllum caledonicum, assembly GCA_963971425.1. NCBI lineage: Eukaryota > Viridiplantae > Streptophyta > Bryopsida > Pottiales > Pottiaceae > Bryoerythrophyllum > Bryoerythrophyllum caledonicum. The sequence continues at coordinate 17,280,577 of OZ020523.1, read as the reverse complement.
TAAGTGGGAAAATAACTTGGAAAGAGTAGAGATAGGGAAAGACACCAACATTGACTAGTTTGTTGGAGATGTCAATTGGAGCTCATTGATGCCCCACCAATCTTTGATGATATTGAAGTCATAAGTCTTTGCATATGTATATATGTCTGCTCGAATGGTCATTAACTCGGGCATAAAGATAAGTAAAGATGCATGACTTTGTACATAGTAATGAGCAAATTTGAAGATAGCTTCCAATTCAAACACATTATACGTATTCCACTGCGGAATGTCATTCGTAAAAGATGAAATCTTCGGAACCGGTACCCCTTCGGGAATGTCAATAATGATGAGATCAAATCCATCATGAGGGCACGATGCAGAATGTACCTGAGTTCCTCGACTCTTTCCAACCTACACATATAAAATATAACAAACATCAATTAACCACTCCAAAAAATTATCACTCTCAAGAAGGCAATTAATCACTCCAAAAAATTATAAAAAATTAAATACTAGTTATAGCAATGTAAATGATTATGAATTAAGATACATACTGTTAGAACGAAATCATGCATCTCCTTCATAAGAGGATGATCGCTCCCAGATTCCATCAATGTGAAAATTGAAGTATTTTCTACAAGATTTTTTGTTGAAAAGACCATAGAGGAAGAAGTAATACACGTAGCATTGACATTTTTCTTGGCCTGAATATTGGTCTGATAAACTTGGTTGGCATTGATGGCCTAAGAAGGAATTGATGAACTTACTAAATTCAATAAATTAGGTGATGCAATCACCCGACTATCATCCACTGGAATAATAGTTGCAGTAGAAGTCTGACTTACCTTTGAAGCTTCAGATGCTTTGGATGACTTTGTTGCCTTTGTAGCCTTTATTGTTGTTGTTGTTCTTGAATCTGTTGCCTTCTCTTCCCTTTCTGAGTTGTTATTTGGTGCCGCAGCAACTTCGGAGGCATCCAATACATCATCTACATCCTCTTCAGGTACAATTGAAGAGACCTTGACTTTTAATTCTACCTTCTCTTCTTTGTCCTCTGTAGGACAAAACGCAGGTGGACAATCCAAGTACCACGCTCCATTCTGTAAATGAACAAGACTCCACTTTTGAATCTGCATTAGAGTGTAGATACAAAGCGGAGACACTTTGTCTGTCCAAGATGATAAAAATGGTGGTAAAGATTGTGGAAGTATGGCCTTCTTGGCCACCAACTCCCTACGTAGATATCTACACAAAAAATTCAATAAAAAATTAGTTCTTATGAAATGAGATAACGTGAAATCAAGTTTATAAGTTGATGATATTACGTGAATAAGACATGCTTGATAGCTAGAATACCAATTGCCATATCAACAAAGTTAGATGATTTTTTTAAGGGGGTCTCAGCTTTAAAGAAAGGAATGAAAGCCTTCTCCCAAACTGCAATCCTTCAACGCTTCACGTATTCACCAATCCTCAAAATCCTTGGTGATGCCTCCCAATTAATGGGACCAAGATCGGGCGACATATCCTCAAATTCATGCACCACAACATCCTCCAACTAATAGTACATAATAACATGTATTGTATTTAGTCAATTTGATATCATGTTGTTATTGGAGATGTAAAAAAGACCAAATATACAGTACTCAAAATAATATTAAAAATGAACTAACATGAGCCTAAAATGTGGCACAAATAAGCCATTGATCAAAAATTGTTTATTTAACAGCACTAGTTGGAAACCGTAGAGACTCTCGAGCCATCTTGGATGAATTCCACCATTTGAGCCAATGTCTTTTGAACTCAGCATCAACCATTGCAGTTGCTACCTTCTGTAATTTTTCGAGGGTCATATCTGGCTTCGGAACATTGTTCCAATGTCTTGTGATCTAATAGACAAAATCTATCACCAACGTGAGATAACAATTCAAAAATAAATAAAAGTTGAAAAGTATGGATCAAATAGAATTAAATACCTCGTAAAGGAATTCTAATCCATTTTTAGGATCTGCCATTGCCAATAATTTTTCAAACTCATGGCTAGGAATACTTTTGATGGATGCCTTTGCAGCCTTATCCATTGCTTCCCAAACCCCTTTAGCAATTTTTTCCTCAATAGACGTGTTTGCCTTATATTCCTGGCGAGCCTCATAAGATACAGAAGCAATCTCTCGCTGCAAAAGAAATGATTATTAAAAAAAAATAGCTAAAAAAAATAATATGAATCAGTATATAAAAGTGCAAATGTACTCACCCAATAGAGGAAAGATATAAACACATTGATGGTCAATGTGTACCAAGTGCGAGAATTCTTTTTGAATTTCTCGCAAGTCTTGAAATCCGCGTCTGGAATAAGAGTCTTGAAATCAGCCAAATCAACCAACCTCCGAGTAAAGAGATCGAGTTCAAGACGACCAGATCTATGCAAGGCTGACGCGATCTACTTCATCTGGTCAAGACTAACGTGATCTACTTCTTCGGGTCTCTTATTTGCACCAAGTTCCGCTCACTCGACCTTGATAGAGGCCCACATCACAAGACTCATTATCATCAAACGAAAGAGTAAACATTATAGGCAACAAGTGGACATCGACTGAATATCGACAAGAATGAAGCAATGTATAAGAAACCAAAAAATGCACGAGGCCGAGGCAGCTTTGAAGTTCACGTGGCTGTTTTGACCTGAACAAGGGTCTCGGCACCGAGACAGTACAAAAGTGCTATCAACAGCACCGCAACAAACTCGACCTAAACTATAGATCTCCGTGACAACCAAAGTGCTGAAGACTGGTGTGGCTTGGCGCCGCGTTGCTTCCGATCCAACCTCTCCATACACACTTACACTAAGGTAAGCCTGCCTAAAACCGCCAATATCCCATGGCCGCCAACTACTTTTTCACTAAAAACCGCCACTACATGCACATGTAACCAACTCTCTATTTTTAATGGCGGGAGAAAAGGCTAGGGTGGCATGAATTGGATGCACAATTGGTGGTTTTAGGTGAATGGGATCTTCTAGACTTATTGTACATGCAAGAGTGGAGAAAATGGAATATTTCTATAATTAGTTTAAGGTTGACTCATTGCCGGTTTTTAGTTGTTATGCATGCGGTTTTAGGCCATTTGTGGGAGGGTCATGGCCCCCACCTACTGACGCTCACCCAACTTTCTTCACATGTGCCTTTGAAAATTCATAACTAATTCATAACACATCGGAAAAATATGAAATCACTTGGGTTGAAATTGTAATTCTATTGGCTATCACTGAAAAATAATTTAATTATTATCTAGGTTCTCTATATATGCAAACTGCTTAACTTGACCGTTATGGGGGGGGTTACCTTAGTACAAAAGTGGAAAAAAAAAACCGCATTCATTTTCATGTTGCCGTTCTTTTGACCACGCTGCCAGAATTCTGTTACATTGTTCATGGTTTGGGCTGCCGCGGGTTTTTGCTCATAACTTCTTCAGTTTTTAGAAGTTTTGGGCGTTTAATACACCATTGGAAAGGTCTTGAAAACACGCTTTCAACAGTATATTACACGCCCAAAAATTCCAAAAACTGTAGAAGTTATGAGCAACAAACTGCGAACCCAAAAATGAGGGCGGTTTTTTTTCCCACTTTTGTACTACACTAAAATTTATGATTAGTGTAGTATACACTAAAGCAAACCCATACACCAATTGCAAACGAGGCATTTAGTGTAGTGACAAAATCCTACACTAAATGCCAACTACTACACTATTTGTCAATTTTAGTAATGATTTCAACATAATTTTTTCACTTGTGCACATTTAGTCTATCAATAGTAGAAGTATAGAAAAGGTCCAGCAGTGAAGGGCTATCAGAGTATCTTATTAGCAGCTTTCAATTGGCCACAATTCATTCATTATAAACCCGAATTGGACATATGAGGTGTTTTTTGGCATCTACAAAAAATTTAGATGCTCAAACACCTCATTTGCCCAATTTGGACAAGTTTTGAATGAGTTACGACCATTTGAAAGTTGCAAATGAAGGGAAGCATGGGCTCGAATGATTGGGGGATTGATTGGGGTTTGAGTGAAGGTTACATTAATGACATTGGTAGCTAACACCAATTGTCAACTTCTTTACAAATAGTGAACTAGGGTAAGTACACTATTCGTACCACTACACTAAACATAAATTTTAGTGTAGTGTTATCTAAAACCTGTTTTGAAAGTACCTCGGCACCGAGATAGTAAAGGACCGTCACCAACCAAGTCACGACGACCCACGAAGATCGATACCACTTGTATCAACGTACCTCGGCACCGAGATGGTAAAGGACTGTCACCAATATAACCGAGACCTTCTAAACAATGTAAGCAGAAGCCCGCAACTTCGATCCATGATTGAAAGTCACGGCTCTGCCTTGGTGCAATAAAGGAAGCACAGTGTGAGATCATTGAGCTTGTGAAGATTGAATGCGATGATTCCAGTGTGAGGTGTTGAGGTTCATGAACGTAATAAGGTTGGACGAGAGTATGAGGATTGAACGAGAATATGACTAGTGGACAACAACTAGTATCATTCTCTGGTATTATTCAGAGATACTCTGGACAGCAATGCTTAGGTGATTTCCACTGTGGACGAAAATCACCTAGGTGGTGAAATTTAGATATACTTACTATACCGCTGTATTATACCGTGAGCTCTCAATATTATACTATACACTTATCATCGTATACTATGGTATTGTAACGTCGATTTATATTGTATTGTATTCTATAGCTGAATTTTACTATTGTTATTGCCTCAAGGTTTGACGAAAGTTACGAGATTTGTATATGTGATACCTATGTAATACCCTGGTGACACCCCTGCAATGCCCTGGTGATTTCCACTGTGGACGTCCACAGTGGAAGGAAAAACAAATAATTTATCATGTGGTTCCCAAAACTGACCAATGCACATGGAGTTCACAATAATTTCTCGTAAAAATTAGGGTCTCGGCATCGAAACACTTCATATTAAGCTCTATGAATTTGAAATCATCAAAAGTGACAACAAATGAGTAGGACCTACCACAAAATAATTCATAATAATAAAATGATCTCGGCACAGAGATACCTCATATTGAGCTCTAAGAATTTGAAATCATCAAGATTGCCAACAAATGACTAGGACCTACCACAAAATAATTCATAGAAATCAAACGATCTCGGCACGGAGACACCTTGTAATGATCATTCAAGAACTGAAATCAAGAAGGTTCCTAACAAGATTCTATGACAATCTCTCTAAGACATTCTGAAAAAATAGAACGTCTTGTCACCAAGATCCATGGAAGTGATCACCAATATCAGTATCAATATACTTGGTCATTTGATTAACCCCTAAAAGACTATGACAATTCACATAAAAAACACTTCAAAATTGTTGGTTTTAGTGCAATAAGTTAGGAAGGAAACAAAACCTTATGTTTATGTTTTTGGCCGTAGGATCTAAATTAAGACTTTTGAAATAACGTACTCAAAAAATTTCATAAACATTAACCGCACAGATTAAAAGATTATAGTATTTGAAGTCAAGAAATAGGTTCATTTCTTCTTTGCGTTGAGAGATTTAGCATTCTTATATTTCACTTTGCAATACACGAGGTATAAATCTATAACCATTATCTTGAGCATAGAGTTAGTTTCCAATACACCAATTTTTAGAGGTAGAGAAGGGGTGTAGCATGTGTCAGGTTCGACGCGTTGGAGGGTTTGTGGAGGTTGGTTTACGTGTTGTAAACCAACTAGGAGGTTAAATGGCCCAAGGAAACCCTAGATGCTAGCTTTAATTGTTAATTAGAGTTAGTATTAGTGTTCTTTGACTTTTAGGACCTTGGTGGTGTCTTTTGACACCTCATTTGGGACGTGGAGTCCAAATGACCTCCACGTGTAGTGTGGGGAGACTCATCTTTCTCAAGTTGAGTCTCCCACGTGATGGAGTGAGAGAGTGCGTGCGTGCGTGCACTTCTTTAACTCCATTGTTATTATGCGTTCATTCTTTAAGAATGGCATTGGCTTGACTATGTGTAGTTTATGAGTATTTTCTACTTGTTTATTACTTGAGAAAGATCATCACTAAGATATGAGTGTATTCCTAGTGATTTAGTGACACTTAAAACCCTCAAAATGTTGTGTTTAGGGTGTTTTTGAGCAATGTTTTAGTGCTGAAATTTTGTTGCAAAACCTCAAGTGTGCTTAGCTAAGCGGATGAAATCCGTTGGATAAGGGTGAGAATGAGTGGCGGATGTCAACGCTAAGCCAATCCAAGTGGATGATAGTCCGTTGACCTTAGTCTTCATCCACACTTTCTGTGAGGATCTCAGATCCGCTTTCACAGGAGAGAGACGACGCGAGTCTACGCAGTGGTGGTGGTCGATGGTTGCAGGAGCTGTGGTACGACGCTGGGAGCAAGTTTTGGGAGCCGCGGCGTTTGTGAGCACGGAAGCGACGCACATGGTTACACTTCGACGAGGGTGCTGGAGCTGGCATCGATAGCGCGCCGGACGTGGGCGTGCGGGTCTGATCAACGTCGCTGTGGCAGTGTGTGAGGCGGCCGTCGAGAGGATCGTTGCGTAGTGTCGGTAGTTTGGAACTGGGGCGTCGTGTGGGCGTTGGGTTGACGCGAGAGTGCGGTCACTCTGGGGTTGTGGCTGCGACGTGAGTGTCGGCTGTGGTCAGCTTGGGCAGTGGGTTCTCGGTGGAAGGTGCCGTGAGCTGCAGCGTCGAGTCGGGAAGGACGGGTTCGGATCGCTACTGTGTTGTGCGGCGACCAAGGCCGAGCAGAAGGAGGACGAGCTGGGCGAGAGCCAGGGAGGCCACCCGAGACACAGCGCGTGACGCAGGGGAGAGGGCAACCTTCCGCGGTCCGTCCACAGAAGAGCAGATGCTGCACGAGCATGGGGAGAGGGAGGCCTTGTTCCGGGAGGGAGCGCATCAACGAGCCGAGCTAACCTGGGAAGCAGCATAGGGTCGCTGGAGTGCCAGCTGCGGCGCGGCATTGGCGGGGGCGTCGAGCGCTGCTCGCTCGATATCGCTGGATTGGGGATCGCGGGGCGCTCGAGTGTGGTGGTGACGTTGGTTTGTGTCTGTTCGTGAGCGTGTGTAGGTGAGTCGTGAAGATTCCGAGAGTGTGCCTTCTCACAACAGCCAGGCACCGCGACTTTCAGCACCGTGCGCTCTCCACAAGGTCTCGTTGCTAGTGCAGGTTTTTTTTTTGTTGTCGGTTGGTGGAGGTTTACCTTGCTGGGAGATGGTGCGGCGCTGAGCGGCATTGTGCACACAGACGGGGTCACTCCGACTTCGGCGTAGACAGACAGACAGGTTCGCAGACACAGTCTGCGCAGTACCCGGATCCGGACTCCTACAGTACACCCGGCAGCAGGTTAGATACCCGGGTTTGAGAGATGATACCCCGTTCTCATATTAATAACCGGTGCAGTGGCTGATACTGGGGCAAGGGTGGTACCCGGGACAGTTTATTGATATCCGGTTATTTAGTTTATACCTGTGCGTGATTGAAACCCGGGGCAGTTACTGCGATCCGGGCAGGGATTGACACCAGGGTAGGGACTTATACCCGGTTCAGTAGTTAGTACCCGGTCCTCGCAGAATATACCCGGCATATCGAATTATACCCGGGTTGTTGATTGGTACCCAGCAGCGTACATATACCCGGTTCTTTTCATGGAGCCCGGTTGAGTGTGTTAATACCGGTTCGGGATTGATAACCGGTTCAGGGTTTATACCCGGGTGAGGGTAGTTTATACCCGGGTGAGGGTTTATACCCGGGTGAGGGTTTAAACCCGGGACAGGGTTTATACCCGGGCAGGGTTTATACCTGGGTTTGTGTGTTATACCCGGCAGTGAGATGATACCCGCATGTAATTGAAACCCTGGTGTGACTTGGATACCCTGACCTCTGCTGGTACTCAGTCCGTGGTCACATACCCGGCAGTCGGGTTGATGACCGACTGTGGGGTGGATGACCTGCTGTGGGGTTGAAGACCGGCAGTCGGGTTGATGACCGGCTGCCGGGCTGATAACCTGCAGTGAGACTGTTAACCGGCAGAGTTGATACCCTGCACAAAGTTTGATATCCGGGATGTCGGGTTGATGACCGGCAGTCGGGTTGATAACTTGTAGTGTGGGTTGATAACTCGGAGTGGGACTGATAACCGTTAGGGAAGGTAATACCCGCATGATAGTAGATAGCCATATTAGCACACATTACCCAGTTTCGCTATAGATATGCGGCTGCTATATCTCATCACCCATAACTTCTTCTCGTAAACGGAATGTCTGCACGATACCCGCAGTGGAACTATATCTTTGGTAGCCATATTCGTATGTGGTCAGGAAAAGCTTGCGAGGATTCTACTAACATGGTTTAAGGATTTCAAGGATATTTGAGACTTAAGTTATGGACCATGGAGGGAAGAGGTAAGTCTAAGAAACCCGAGAAGGCTAGTGGGCCTAAAGTGGCAATTGATGGGGAGGTGTTGGACACCTTGATCAATTGTTTGCAGAGCCTACGAGTGAAAGGTTCACCAGCCACAGCAAGTACTAGCCACGGGGACTTTGAACTTTCACCCATAGCCAAGTCTCGCACAGGACCCCAGAATTTACGTAAACCAGGCACGAAGGTGTTGAGTGCGGAATCTGTCAAGTACTGGACTTCACTAGGTGGGGTCCAGAAGATCCGCTCACTGCGGGTGAAGGAGGGAATTTCAGCACCGTTGTGCCGTGCTCATGGGCAAGTGGGGGTCGAAGACTTGGTAACTGGAAGTAAGGCGGTGGTTCTTCGAAATTCTGGATCCAGATACGGTATAGAGGTTGAGGACTTCTCTTCAGGCATCCAGTTACCCACCTTCTCCCTCATTTTTACCGAGTTCGAGAGCGAAGGGTTTTTATTCCACACTACCTGGCAGTGGGAGATTAACACGTGGCAGGAGCGTGCCTCGAGTGTGTGGGATACTCTTACCTTAGAGTTATTGGACTGGGAAGTCACACCTACGATTTATGCTCCAGAGATGAGAGGAATCCATGAGGCTTGGCATTTGTTCGAGTAGATCACGAAACTAGCAATCTGGAGAACTGGAAGGGTCCCGGGTTTACACGTAGAAACACCCCCTTCTCAGTAGATGCTAGTGAGAGAGTGTTGTCTGAAATTCGTGGTCAATCGGAAGAGGTAGAGGAGAGTGCTTTGCCACTGGTGGAAGAGGAGGAATTTTTAGAAAGCCCGTAAGTGAGTGTTCAGGTTCCAGTTTTACACATAAAGCCTTACCAATCATATTTTGATTAGGAGGAAATGGCTTCACCATATGGGGGTGGGGAAAGAGGGGTACGAAGATTTTCAGGTGCCACGGGCACCATCGAAGTCGATGACTTCAAGAGGGAGTTCACAATGTGGTGTGAACTCCAGAAGTCACGTAATCCCAACTTCAATCCGTATATGGTGTGGAGAGCCTTGTTTGGGTGTCTCGAGGGAGCACCACTGGCAGACTACGGAGAGTTCAAGGCGGCTCATTTCACCGAAATCATGGCCTGGAGGGACTTCTACGCACCGAACTACGTGGATGTGTTCGGTGGAGCACCGAGGGTGACCCCCCTACTCTTGTCCAAGCGGAAGATGGAAGAAGGCACGAGCTCAACGGAGGATGAGGAGCAGCCGGAGGTACTGGTAAATCATCCACCTCCATTCAATCCCACCGTGGGATTCTTCGTGCAACTCCATAGAGATTACCAAGGACAGAGGGCGGATAAGATGAAGGCCCTTCGTTCCTTCACACGTGGAGGTGACGAGTCTCTGAGAGAGGCTCATGCGAGATTAAGGAGACTAATTTCAGCCACCCACGGAGTTACAGAACAACAGGCAGTACAACATTGGTACAGTATCCTAGATAAGGAGTTGAAGACCTTGGTTCGCAATGAGGCGTTGCGATTGGGAGTACCCACGACACTGCGGTTTGTTTTTGAAACTTTGGAGCGGATTGAGATAAATTTACTGGAGGAGAAGGCAGCCATGGGCTTTTTCAAACGTGAAGAGAAAGTCCCAGAGAAGGTTAAGGTGGCCAAGGTGGCCATTCCTTCGTATACTGCAGAGTCTGGTGCCTTATGCTTCAAATGTGGGAAGCCAGGACATCAGAGGAAAGATTGCAAGGAAGGCAAAACTTCCACACCTCAGACTGGAGGTTTTTGCTCAGGTTGTGGTGCCAAGGGGCATGCAGAGGCCAGCTGCTGGAAGCTCCATCCAGAGTTGAAGCCCACGGGGAGCAAGGGGGCTAAAGGAGGGAAGGACAAGGAGTCCAAGACCACTGGAGGGGAGAAGAAGAGCTGGAAGGCCAAATTCGCCGAGTTGGAGGCCAAGATGGAAGCTATGAGTGCCAGTACCAATGTAATGGATAGCAAGCCTCAGGTTACTCCCAGTTTTCATGCTGGGGGCGATTTTAGCTCAATGGATAATGAATTTGGAGATTTTATGTTGAGTGGCATGGCACTTGCCATCAGGGATGGCACACAGGAGGCCTATGCACTCACACGGAGTCATACTTCAAGTTCCAAGGATGTTCCACGTGGAGCTAGTCCAACTCTGGATCCTCACCATGGAAAGGATAATCGACAAGCCAGGTTGCCTCAATCCTTCACGTTAGAAGAGATGGTACCGACGTCATCCATGGTACCTCCACCACGACCAGTGGCAACCCCCACACAAGCCTTACCACGAGCTGAAGGACTCACAGGAGGTTCTGGAGCACTTATGGAGGCAACTACTTCCGTGTGGGAAGCCTCGTTATTTTCTGCTAAGATGTTGTCACGGGATGGCTTCAGTGTGGCAGAGGTCTTCAAAAGTGTGGCCTCAATGTGTGAGTTGGATAACTCCACGGGGGTCAATGTGTTGAAGACAGAGATAATCCAGGCAGAGGAGAGCCAGAGTGACAACGTGGAGGGGCTGCTTTCAGCAGCCATGCGTGTGAAGACAATGGCCGCTAGACCTGCGATTGAGAGATCATCCATTACCCCTGGTGTGGTCGTGGTTGATAATTCCCAAGGTATTTTCCAACTCGTTGGGCCTAAGGGGAAGATATTTGTACCTCGACGTGTGCTTCTGGATTCGGGAGCTCAACCTTTGATGCTGGGAGCGTCTGCTATGGAAGGATTGGGATTAACTGGGGATACTTTGGAGAAGTGTCCCTGGACCATTAGCACATCCATGGGGGGTACAGAGCACGCGACAGGGATCACCAGGGCTGAGTTGGTGTTACAACTCAACCAAAGTGATGTGGCAGATGCCAGTTCTATGAAGGTGAAGGCAATCGTTACGGAGGCCAAGTCGTATGATGTCTTAGTAGGTTCGGCGGTGTTATACCCTATGGGATTCACCTTGGATTTCTGGGAGGAGTCAGCAAGCTATAGACCAGGATGGCAAGCAGGAGATGGGCGGAAGGCTCAGCTGCCAGCTCTATTTGTTCGAGTTCTTACTGGTAACTTAGCTGACGTGTTTGCCTTCTCTGGTTGTATGAACATGAAACCTTCATGGTTTCAGGCAGGTTTTGAGGATCCTTCTGTGGTTGACCACGTTTCAGCGAAGGTGGATGTCTATATGGGCAACACAAGTGGTGGAGAGGAAGCAGGATACAAACCTGGGATTGAGGCGGCGTGGAGTAACACCACCCAGTTGAGGGAGGCCGCGGAGTTAGCAGTGGAAGAGGCATGGCAACAATCTATGCTACCAAAGATGCAACCGGAGACTGGAGTTGACCAAGACATGGGGCCTCCGTTAGACACTGCTACTATCCATTGGAAGGCATCAATGGATGGTATCGTATTATTGGAGCTCTTCGGAGGAATTGGCACAGGCTTGGCAACTGTTTTACAAGCTGGGATCAAGGTTAAGCGCTACATTTACGTGGATGTCGATGAAACAGCAAGGCATGTGGCGAAACGTCACACACGGAGGCTGAGGACTCAATTCCCAGAATTGTTGGCCACTAATGCCATCAAAACCTCCTTCTCTACACTTGTGGGTGATATTTCCTTGTTGTCAGACGATGACATTCACCGAGTGGGTCATGTAGACCTTGTCATTGCAGGATGGCCTTGCCAAGGCATGTCTATGGCAGGCAATCAGAATGGGTTAAAGGATTCCCGTTCTTCCAGGTTCTTTGACATGACTCGAGTACTTCGATTGCTTCAGACTTCTCAGAGGCAACCGCCTGGTTATATTGTGGAGAACGTGCCCGTAGTGAGCAGTTCGAGGTCCAGAACACTCGAGAGTATGCATAGGATCCATCAGACTCTGGGATTGCCAGTGTTAATTGATGCGGCTGCAGTAGGGTCCAGCGCACATAGACCACGCTTGTGGTGGACAAACCTGGCACCAGCAGAGTTGCTACAGTCCGCGGTGGGTCGTATTAAACGCCCAGATGTGTATGTGAGTGACATTTTGGATCCTCACAGGACACCACGGCGCGTGTATCACGATGACCAGGTCCCATTAGCGGTGGTTAACCGCAAAGGGGAACCACGTAGGGCCTTGCCCACGTTGGTTAGTTTTGCAAGGTCTTATGCTTTCAAGGATAATGGACCTGGACTTGTATGGGATTCAGTGTCCCAGGAGATGGTGGAGCCAAATGCAAATGAGCGAGAGAGAGCCATGGGGTTTCCCACTGGCACCACCGATGTGCCCGGGATTTCAGAACCACAGAGACGATTTTTACTTGGTCAGGCCATGGATTTAAATTGCTTGACTTGGATTGTTTCATTAGTGGTTGCAGAACATAAGCGGTTAGCTTCTAGTTTGACTAGTTACATGGGTTATTATGAGTTGCGGGCGGCAGGAGAACCACTTGTCTCTGTCAGGGTGACAAGCAAGGTGGTTGGGGGCGAGAGGGCCCTTGCACCTCATCCATGGAACATGTGGGATAACGTAAATATTTTTGCGACCACCAAGGCAACAGATCTTCACTATGGAGGGGAGAACTGGAGTGAAGGGAACAGATTGGCTCACCAGAGGATGGATTTAGAGGATGTTGTGGAGAAGATCTTCTTGGAAGAACACAGCTCTTCACATGGAAGAAATTGATAAATTGGGTCAATTGGAAGGACTTGGGAGTGTTATTGAGGAGGAAGGAGGGGAGTCTCCTTCACTAGGGATTCAATAGCAACCAAGGGTGGAAAACCCTGCTTCAAAGGAACCGAAGGAGGTGGTGACCAAGGACACTTGGAAACCAAGAGTAGGCCTGGCAAATGGAGCAGTGGAGGTGGAGGAACATGAGTTCCTGAAGGAGTATTTAGATTGTTTTGCTTTCAGTTTACATGATTTGGGAGTGTTGAAAGGGCAAGAAGTGCGTATTAACTTAACCGACGAAGCACCAATTTATAGAAAGCCATACAAGTACAGCGACATGGAGCGGAAGATGATTCGTGCTCGCACTGAAGAATTGATGGCTGCAGGGTTGGTGGAGTTGGCTCCTCCAGATTGTGAGTATGCATCAGCAACGGTTATGCCATCCAAGAAGGACATTTACGGTAATTGGACTGAGAAAAGGATGTGTGGTGACTATAGGAGAATTAATAAATTCACTAAATCAGACCGTTATGCAATGCCAACTCCTGAGGAGAACTTTGAGGCCATTGGCCATGCCAAGGTGTTTAGTACGTTGGATTTACGCTCTGGATACCACCAGATTGGATTGAGAGAGGAAGACAAGGAGAAAACCGCGTTCTAGGGCATTGATAGGGATGGGAAGGACCGGTTGTTTCAATGGAAGTTTCTACCGTTTGGATTGAAGAATGCTCCAGCAGAATTTCAAAGGGTCATGGACAGAGTATTTACGGGGTTGGATTTCGTGAGATGCTATATTGATGACATCATTGTCTTTAGCAGGAATCGAAAACAACATAGACTACACTTGATGGAGGTTTTTGCTAGATTGAGGCTTCATGGATTAAAGTTGCACCCTGGTAAGTGCAAATTCTACTTTGATCGCATTGAGTATTTAGGCCACATGATTTATCCAAGTGGATTAGGTGTGGTAGCTAGCAAAGTGGAAGTAGTGATGTCTATTCCTAGACCACGAGATGTTAGTAGGTTGAGAGCATTTCTGGGGTTGTGTAACTATTATAGAAAGTTTGTCAAAACTTTCAGTGCCATTACCAAGCCATTAACCAAGTTGACAAGGAATGATCAACCTTGGATCTGGGGAAATGAGCAAGAGGCGGCCTTTCAACAATTGAAAGATCGTTTGGCATCAGCACCAATACTTCGGAGGCCTATAGCAGGGAGGACATACCAGCTACACACAGATTGGAGCTCGTTGGGGATTGGTGCAGTCTTGACGCAAATGGATGATGATGGTAAGGAATTTGTGATTGCGTATGCCAGCCGGTCCAACAACAATGCTGAGGCTCAGTATAGCTCGTATGAGGGAGAATGCTTGGCTGCGATATGGGCAATTGCTCATTTTCGGTGTTATCTTTATGGTAACGAATTTCTGTTAGTTACAGATCACCAGCCGTTGAAATGGTTGATGGAGTCTGATAAATTAACAGGAAAATTGGCACGATGGGCCTTGATGTTGATGGAGTATGACTTCAAGGTGGTTCATAGGGCAGGTTTGGTTAATATGGATGCAGATGGCCTTAGCCGCAATCCAATTCCAAACCAAGAGGATGATACAGGTGCCAGGTGGCATACTGAAGGTGAAACCGATCCGTTGCCAAGTTGGCATTGTTTGGGTTTTCTGGGAATATTGGCATTGAATGGAGACACCACCAGGGAAGCTACTGTGGCTACAGTAGATGAGGATGGAGGTGAGGAGTCTGGGGGCACCAGAGATATTCATGAAGACACGAATGTGATGCAGTTCTTGCAAGATGGAGAAACGGTGGCTTCATGGTCTCATAAAGAGAGAGATAGGGTTCTACAACGAGCTAAGAGGTTTGTATGGGAGAGGACTCATCTTGTGAGAGTGTGGCCAGATGGTACTAAGAAGGTAGTACCAACTCCAATAGAAAGAGTGAAGCTGATTAGAGACACACATGAGGACCTTGGACACTTTGGAGTGCGGAGGACTTATAGTCTACTTCAGATTCACTACTGGTGGCGTGGAATGCAATCCCAAGTGCAAGCTCTAGTGGCTCGGTGTATGGTGTGTGACCGGGTACGAGCGTCTTTTAACACTCCAATGCCTCAGTTACAACCTTTGCCAATTATGGGCTTAGGATATAGATGGAGCTTGGATTTTGCAGGTCCATTGCCAGTGACACCTCGACACAACAAGTATGTGTTGGTAATCATCGAGCATTTCTCGAAATGGATAGAGTTAGTGGCATTACCTGATAAGTTTAGTGAGGGAGCTGCATATTCATTTCTTGACCGTGTTCTGAGTCGCTTTGGAGCTCCAGCAGAGGTACTTACAGACCAAGGAAGAGAATTTTTGGGTGAGTTTCAGACGTTGTGTGAGCAAGCGATGATAGATCATCGCACTACTTCGAGGGATCACCCCGAAGCAGATGGATTGGCGGAGCGCATGGTGCAAACCGTCAAGAGGGGGCTCCGGAAGTACAGCTTGAAGAAAGGACATCACCAGGATTGGGATTTACAGCTACCATGGATAGCAATGGGCTATCGGTTCAGCAAACAGGCATCCTTGGCGTCTTTTTCACCTTACTATCTATTGTTTGGAAGGCACCCGGTTTTACCGAAGGCCATTCAAGCAGATGCTGACACCGTGTTGGCTAACATGGACAATCCAGACACGTGGGCTCAAGTGTGTGAGCAACGTGCAGAGTTGTTCAAAAAGGTGATGCCTATGGCATTAGAGAACCTCTCCATTGCTCAACATCGAGATACGTTGCGCTATGCTACAATTCGGGGAGGTGGTTATCGACCGCAAGTGCGGCGTTTCACACCTGGAGACTATGTGTATTTGCAGCAAGCAGCGCCCACCACCTTGGATGTGACAGCAGGAAGGGTAATCTTGAGAGTTCGTGAGGTGAAGGACTCAGGAGTGTTAGTGTTGGAGGGTCGTGATGGCAAGAAGTGGAAGGATCACACACGTAATTGTGCACCTTGTCACTTGCCACACATTGATGGGACAATACACCCTGGTCTCTCTCACATCTCTGTTGGATTACGTTGTCGGTTGTGTGGTAGTGCCAAAAGGGCAGCCACTATGGTTATTTGTGACTTATGTTCTACGGGGTGGCATTTAGAATGCTTAACTCCACCTCTGTTGGAAGTACCAGTGGATCAATGGTCTTGTCCTGACTGTTTAGCACGTTGAGGGTCTGAGTGGACAAGGTCTAGCATTAAAAATATGTTAGAGGCGATTAACGATGGGGCTCTACTTGCACCCGGCCTACCCTTTGTTTGTTAAGTCTTTTAGCGCCTTTTCATGTGGATTACAGTGATTCTATGGTTTTGAGAGGTTTTCATTCGCGGTTATCATTCAGTTTACATGTAAACTGTGTGGTTCGCCGGTGTGAAAGGGGCTTCAGCACGGGCGAAGGGGGCGAGTAAAGGGGTACCTGGAGATCGCTTACTACTTCTTGGTGTACGAGGTCATGGGTCATTTATTTCTTTTTCCCCAAGTCTAGATTGCTGAAAGTGTGTAAGTGTGCATTGTATTATTGTTTTATAGAGGTAATGGTGGTGGTTATGTCACCGTTACTCTCGAGTTGTCTCTGACTGTGCGTTCTCACCTGATTAGCACGATGTTATCTTGGCACGATGCGGTTGTGCACGACAGCTGTCAGGTTCGACGCGTTGGAGGGTTTGTGGAGGTTGGTTTACGTGTTGTAAACCAACTAGGAGGTTAAATGGCCCAAGGAAACCCTAGATGCTAGCTTTAATTGTTAATTAGAGTTAGTATTAGTGTTCTTTGACTTTTAGGACCTTGGTGGTGTCTTTTGACACCTCATTTGGGACGTGGAGTCCAAATGACCACGTGTAGTGTGGGGAGACTCATCTTTCTCAAGTTGAGTCTCCCACGTGATGGAGTGAGAGAGTGCGTGCGTGCGTGCACTTCTTTAACTCCATTGTTATTATGCGTTCATTCTTTAAGAATGGCATTGGCTTGACTATGTGTAGTTTATGAGTATTTTCTACTTGTTTATTAGTAAAGGGGTACCTGGAGACCGCTTACTACTTCTTGGTGTACGAGGTCATGGGTCATTTATTTCTTTTTCCCCAAGTCTAGATTGCTGAAAGTGTGTAAGTGTGCATTGTATTATTGTTTTATAGAGGTAATGGTGGTGGTTATGTCACCGTTACTCTCGAGTTGTCTCTGACTGTGCGTTCTCACCTGATTAGCACGATGTTATCTTGGCACGATGCGGTTGTGCATGACACATGGAAGAAACAAGTGTGCATGGAGTGGAGATTCAAAAATTGCCATTTCACGTTATATTTCTTCGTGAACTTAATACACTCAAGAATAATAATCCAAACGGCCAATCTAAAGGTTCTCATCACATACTATTGTTATCAAGGACAAGCTAGAAATAAAAATAAATCAAATTTTAGGAACGTGCCAAAAATCTATATTGTCCTCCCAAGTCACACATGGTTCTTTAGGGGTCAAAATTTAATGTTCTTAAAAAGTTTTCAAGAGAAAGAGTGTCTTGGCCCCGAGACCCTCAAAGTCAACATCTAAAAATTCCAGAGATTGCAAACTAACACATTGACTTCAAACATCAAATCTATTCACATCCAAGGAGAAAAACAACATGAGCCGCGAGTATAAGAAGGCAATCAAGAACAACAGACTGAGGGACCATGACCAACTAATCCAAACATCCAAAATAGGCAACAACGACGCAAATTTTGAAGACAATCTCTGAATACAATTTTGTCCAAAATGATTGTCTCGGCACCGAGACCTATTAAATCCAAGCAATCATGGTCATAAAAAAAATCTTGAACCAGCTTCTTCTTCTTCTTCTTCTTCTTCTTCTTCTTCTTCTTCTTCTTCTTCTTCTTCTTCTTCTTCTTCTTCTTCTTCTTCTTCTTCTTCTTCTTCTTCTTCTTCTTCTTCTTCTTCTTCTTCTTCTTCTTCTTCTTCTTCTTCTTCTTCTTCTTCTTCTTCTTCTTCTTCTTCTTCTTCTTCTTCTTCTTCTTCTTCTTCTTCTTCTTCTTCTTCTTCTTCTTCTTCTTCTTCTTCTTCTTCTTCTTCTTCTTCTTCTTCTTCTTCTTCTTCTTCTTCTTCTTCTTCTTCTTCTTCTTCTTCTTCTTCTTCTTCTTCTTCTTCTTCTTCTTCTTCTTCTTCTTCTTCTTCTTCTTCTTCTTCTTCTTCTTCTTCTTCTTCTTCTTCTTCTTCTTCTTCTTCTTCTTCTTCTTCTTCTTCTTCTTCTTCTTCTTCTTCTTCTTCTTCTTCTTCTTCTTCTTCTTCTTCTTCTTTACCTTAGACCTAATAGGCGACCTTAAAGACTTCTCTTCTTCTAGCATCTGTAAAATCTTGTATACATGCTACGATCAACAACACTCTGAACAAACCGATCCATTTGCAGCAGTTTGCAAGAATAATATATACAACACTACAAGGAAGGCCTTCGTCAATGTGTTTAGATGTCACGACATATAGTTAGTGTTCAATTCTAATTTAATTGTTGTCGTACCTCACAAAATAGTTGAGCACTTGTCCTTTACTTTTAATGGTGACGTCATGTTTGAGTTGCCTCCCACTTCTTTAGATGCTAGTTCTTCCAATGCTCGAAACATGCAAGGTATGGACAAACGATACGGCAGTCATTGCTTGTGTCTAACAAAGACATCCAATATTTCAACTGTCATGGGTCTTACCTTCCGTAGATCTTCTTGTGGTGGACACTTGCATTATGAGAATCCGGAGTGTGATTATTTGAAGAGGCTCAATCGTGAAGATCCGTACAACAAGAAGGAGTGGGAGGGGACCACACCGATGCCTTTTGTGTCCGGAAGACCAATACCAAAGACCTCATCGTTGGTATATAAGGTATGTAAGACTTCACCTAGTGTACTTGCTATGTGTCAGGCCATCATTTACTACTTCCAAGGACCTCCTGAGATGACCCGTGCTTGTGTGCACATGGGCATTCATGATCATCCTATAGCTTTTGGAACTTGCCGTGAGTCGGAGGCTAAGATTAATAGTCTATTGGGCGAGCATGTGGAGCGCAATCCTACAGGAACGAATTCAGCGATTGCCATGTCAGCAAGCAAGGAATTTCTAACAGTGTATCTCCTTCAACTGTAAGAGTCAGAGATGACTATGACTATGGAAGACATGAAGGACGTGATGGAGAAGTATACTAACTTGGCATCTCCAAATGTCAAAAATACTATTTCATCCTTCAAGCAAGTCGGACGTACAAGCGCAATGGACGGTATCCGCACAATGAGAGGTTGTACGACTTGGCCAGTGCAAATGACAAGGACAAAGTTTTTGTCTTCAAGACATGCGAGATTGGCCACGGTTCAGGAGCCGATCTAGTTTCGCGCATGCAGCCTGGTGGAGACTTATAAGACACATGGATCATGTTTGATCATGTAAAGCGGGTCAAGAATTGGACCAACATGGGTTGCCATGTGTACGACTCGCGGGTCAAAGCACACTACGGTTGTACGAATTTGTAGTCAAGGCACAATTTCAGGGCTTGGTACAAGTTTGGACTCAATTTTAGACTAGATTTTTTTATATTTTGAAGAATTTTTTTTGTAGGTATAGTCCTACATCTTGCATACATTAAAGAACTGGAATCAAAATAGTCAATGCGTAAATTAAACCCTCAAAATGAGTACAAACATAAAATGTTGGTACTGTCACAGTTCAGGTTTTACATGTTTGTACTCATTATGATGATTTTTAGTTATCATTTTTACATTTTAAATAGCTATATATGATTCCCTATTCTTTGGCTACCATGCCTTGCTATTTATATAGATAAAATGATAGCCAATAAATAATAAATGTAACAAATGTGTTTTTTTTTCCGGGATTCAAAACATGAGTTTAAAGTCTTTTTTTTCCATTTTTTTAAAAGATTGGCGTTTAGGGACTATATGTCTAGGGCGGCCAACAATTGAATTTTGAAAAAAACAAATTCTTTCTCCTCATTTCTTGCATTGAAGATTATACTCCCTATTTTGCCATAGTTTTGTTAAAATTCTCAATGTGTGAATTGAAATTGGATGTCAATAGGTACAACAAATCCACCATGTGCACAATAGGAAAGATACCCATAAACCCGATTTTAATTTGGAGACTTTAAATATTGTACAATTTGTATCTGTTGTACAATTTGTACAACGGCCAGGGGGTCAACCGTAGTGTGCGATCACCCTCTAGGTATTGTAGAGTTATGACTATTGCAGTTTGCGACATGCAATCTGAAGACACAGAAGCCCAATGCATCATGTGAAGGAGCATCAACAAAGATATGGGGAGGCACGGGGTTGACAACGTCAACTTCAAAGGTATTATGGCAGATAGCGCAGGAGCAAATTGGAATGTTGTACGTACGGTCTATGGTTCAAGTAATTCCCAAGAGGTTATGGTAGATTGAGAACGCACATGTCTACTTCATTGGACAACATCCATGAACCGCCACATAGACAAGTATATCAAGAGCGAGTTCCAAGACCAGCACCGTCTTCTATGCAAGCAATATAAGGATGCCAAGAATTTGGCAGACTCTGAGATTCGTTACCTTGCCATTAGAGCTTGGTGGCAATCTTGTGGTGCCCAAATTGATGAGGCCCTCAGTCAACTTGACCAGTGGCTTGCCTGTTGACATTACCGCTATCGCCAATAGGAAGCATCTATGGAATTGGTATGAGTTGTATCATATTTGATTATAATTTCATTTCAATTTACGGTGCAAACAACCATAGAAGTGACGTTGTGATTTGTGTTATAGAATCTTACAGATGAAAAGATGGCCGAAATGCCATCCTGTAATTTGGTGGAGACAGCCCACAATCGTTGGCTTCAACAATCAGGAAATAGAGGAAATGACCTATACGATGCTACGGTGGACGACTTTGTTTGTGCGTTTATGCAATGTACGAACTATTATCATTTTTTAAAAGGAGGGCGATCAGGGACCGACCCTTCCAAGCATGAGTTGAGAATGAGGCTTGCTTAAAGGACCGGTAAACACGAGAAGGTGATTGAAGCCATGGAGAGCATACCGGAGGCCAAGGAGTGGTGCACACGCACACCTCATTTTGAAGGAGAAGAGGTGTTTGGCTCCAGCAAACGAAAGCTTGATGAACCATTTGGTTTAGACCTTGATAGTCATCGCCCTAATAAAATAAATTTTCTCCCATCCAAAGGCCTCTACATGGTCCAGGAAGGGACGCCAAGACAATTCTTCACCAGCCACATCGTTGCCTCCAACCTCCCTATCTTCATCTTCGAATGATATGAAGCTTGTGTCTCCACCGTTGTCTCCATCTAAAGCACCTACGGGAATGAAGCATGTTACGAGTGTTTAAGAATCTAAGTGTCACATACATAAATGACATATTGTAAGGCTCCCAAAGACTTCCGGTAAGTATTGTCATGCTAAACATGCCATGACGGGTATGACGTGCACCGAGAAGATTGTGCGTTTGGGGAAAAGCACTCCTGCTCCTACATACACCGGGCTCCTCCATGTTTGAAGACTCTTGAAGGACCAAGTTACTGAGTTCTTCCATTGCCCGGATGACATTGAAAGGTGCGTAAAGGGAAGAAAGCGGAAGTGGTGAATCACCGTCCGCTTGTTCCAGATGTATGACCTGTGATGAAGGGCACCAACCTTACCAAGGCTGAGATTCTCAGGCTAGAAGAGGTAGGATTTCAACTTGAAGAGCGACGGGAAGTGTCACCAAGGTGGCTCTTTGGAGATGCTGTCAATCCTGCTGCACAAGCTGCATCCATGCCTACACTTGCAGATGCCGACTCTTATGCAACATTGCGTGAAGGCCGCCGTATCTGTTGTCAGACAAAGGTTTCCGTGAAGCAAAAAAATCGATGGACATCAGCGGACAACCTCAACGTCGACATCAACTCCATCTCAATGCTTCATTACTCCGCCCTCGGATGCATCATTGTACTACAGTCAAAGAAGGGGCAAAAGAGGAGTGAATATCGCCTTACTGTAGGCCCTCCTCCAAATTGCACTTGCGGCGACTTCAAGGACATGGTGGTTCAATCCAAGAAGAGAGGTGCTTGGTACCATTGCAAGCATCTCTACTATATTTTTCGAGTGGTATACAAGCTTGATTGCGAGGACAATGTTTTTGTCCATGCTGCTACCTTCAGCTTCAACGAGATCAAGAAAGTGCTAGAGAGTGCTATCTTGGAGCTTATATGATGTGTAGCTTGAAAAGTAGGGACATTGCTATATGAATCAACACTATTTATAGCCCAACTCATATGGATTGTTGTTGAATGATGTTAGTATATGGTTAATGTACCTCTAATTTGTTATAAAATAGAAAGATGTTTTTATTCTTATACTATAGTTGATTTTGTTGTCATATCCGCATCTACTTCATTTGTGTCTCCATCACTTTTACAATACTTCACCAACTTAATTATCTACCATCGTTATATATACTGTATACACAAAATAAGAGTATCGTATGTATAAAAATCTTCTCTAGGTCCTAAACTTGTAGTGCTTTCAATCTCTCATATACACCTTCAACTTTGCAAAATAGGAAGACCCAATACTACTTGAATTTGATTGCAATTGGACCTGAAATATTGTAGTCTATTTTAATTGCACGGTTATAGGCACTTAAAATTTACTATAAATATTTTAATCAGAATTTTTTCTCACAAGGATAATATTATTTTAAGAAAAAACCTATTTTTGGTAAATCACAGCTCACCGCTCATGAAATCTCGGCTCATGGCTCATGGCTCACACCCTAGCGTCGTTGGCTCGACAGGTAATGAATTTTGGTGGTGGGACTTCAATGGGGTTTCATTTTGTTGTTGTTGTTGTTGTTGTTGTTGTTGTTGTTGCTTGGCTAAGAAAAAAACCCAATCCTCCTCGATTGTTTTTGGTGGAACCTAGGCAATCAACACATTGGAACTTTTGTGAAAAGAGTAGTGTAGAGAACAACTAATGAAATGCACCACAACAAATTCAAGAAGTTTAACCCCTAAAAGACCAAGTGTCAAAAATGGGCTTTTTGAAAGTTCAGTCAGATTCTTATGGTGTCAATTTCCAACATTCCTCTTTAAATTTTTTAGTATAGAAAGGCATTATCAAGACCTTAGTAGGAATTTTTTTTTTTTCTAAATTGGACATTTGATGAAAAAGTTATAGGGTTTTGAATTTCAAATGGGGAGAGCGGGCACCTTGGGCACCTCCAAAAACTTTTGCTAGGACACTCCATTAATTGTGGGATTTTTAATTTTCACATGTAATATTGTTTTCCTTCATTCTGTCAAAAAAAGGTTCTTGTCTTTAGTGAAAAATAGTATGCCAACCCAAGTCAAACATTTTCACACATTGTCACACATTGTTGGGCAAGGTACCAAAAACACTTCTTATTTTCTACATAAAACCTAGATATCTTTAGATTTTTCACTTTTTATTTTTTCTACTACAATATGTGGTGTAAAAATTCTTATCAAGCATTCGGATTATCAATCTAAAACATATTAAGTTCACAAAAAATTATAGTGTGAATTGGCAAATTTTGAACCTCGACTCCTTACACAGATGTTTTGAATATGCTACACTTGTTCTCTACCTCTAAAAATTGGGGTATAAGGAATTAACATCATGCTTAACAAGATGGTAATGGATTTAGACCTTGTGTAGCGCAAAAAATTTGACACCAAATGAAGTCAAATTTTGCTGATCTACTGAAAACATTTGCTTGACTTCAAACATTATAATCTTTCAATCCGTGCGGTCAAAGTTTATGAAATTATGAAAATATATTACTTAATAAGTCTTAATTGAGATCCTATGGTCACAACTAGAAATAGGAGTTTTTGTTTCTTTTTTGTTCATTGCACTAGAATCCAACAATTTTGAAGTGTTTTTGGTGTAAAAATGTCACGGTACCTTAGGGGTTAATAGAATGGATTTTGGTGCATTTGAAAATTTGTTGAACATGTTGACTCATTTTTTGAGAAGTATGTGTATCAATCAATTGAGGCCACAAATGGAAATTTAAAAATCGTGGCATGTGTAATTTATAGATTTGCACATGGTCATAGTCCAGAAACACATGGCAGATCGATTTAAGATTGGAGCTTCAACCATTAGAAAGTACGTTGACATTGTTTGTGATATACAATGGGCTCTCTTTACAACAACGTCTCATACAACAAAAAATTCTTTATAACAGGTGGCATGAGTCCAGAACAAAAAATTGCTCTCTACAACAGCCACTTGATATTATAGCAACATCCATCAAACCAAATTGTCACACCGTATGACATCCATTCAGAATAAAGCATGTGAGAATAGATGCATGTCTGAACTAAATGAGTGATGTCATCCTTTAATAGAATCATTCGTCCAACATTCCCGTGTAACACCCTTCATCCACTTTTTCCATTATTAGAGCTGCTCAATATAGCAGCTCTATGTGTAACAAGCAGATCCAGCAGGGCTGTTGTAAAGGGAAGTGATTGTACCTACTAATAAAGACAAATTATCTAGCCATTGCATTAGCATTCCAAGTAAAATCTGTCTTCAAAGCATCATCTTGGATTTCAAAGAGTTGACAAGATTGCCCAATATATGTGGAGCAATTGATGGTACACACATTCATTAGAAAAATATCCAAGTAGAAGAGTAACATTGTCGGCTAGTGATTTTTTCAATACGAAAAAATTCCATTTCATTGTATTGCAAGGGGTTTGTGATTCACATAAGATCTTTTGGAATGTATGTGTCGGCCAACCTGGAGGAATGCATGATGGTGGTGAATTCAAAGTGTTTGTCTAGCTTCTACAAGGGTCTGAGGAAACAAGAGATTTTACAAGAACCTGTGATTTTGGTTAGAGGTACCATGTTTCTCCATGTTTGATTGAAGATGTTGCTTACCCCATTTGCACGTGGATGATGAAAAATTGGAAGGCTCCCAATGATATGCACAAAAAAAGATTTGAAAACTCCATGAGTTCTGAAAGAGTTGTGATTGAGCAAGCGTTTGGAACATTGAAGAACAGATGGAGAATTCTAAAAAACTTTAATTCTAAAGTTGACAGAGCCGCTAGAATTACAGTAGTTTATTGTTGATTACACAACTACTATGAGATGAACTAGCCTGAGCCTCATGTGATTAATGTTGATTTTCAAAGAGATCCACATGTTGAATTTGAGAATGCACAATTACCTATGGATAGAGACGGAGAACATGCAAAACGCCAAGGAGAGATACTTAGGCAACAATTGTTTAGGCAATGGGTTCTAAAATACCCTAATGATGAATGATTACAATGACATTTTTCCTTGCATTTTGTCTAAGCTTTGAATTCAAAGACACTTATGCATGTAATCATTGAAAAAAAATTCTTTTATTCTATGTTACAGAATTTGGAACAAATGCAACCAAATCCAAACCAAAATGTGAAGAAGCAATTAATTGGAGCAGAGGGATGGGGAGGAGGGGTAGGCAAAGTGCCCTCATCATCATCATCACTGAAAACAAACGCCTCAGAATGCTGTAAACAAACTCCCTGATCAACACTATGAGACACTCCATTGATTTTTGCAGTACCACCAAAATGTTCATACCATGGTGTCCTAGTGGACGCTGAAGGTCCATTCTCTTCTTCCTTCACCTTCTCCTCCTAGTATATTGACGTCATCTTGTTCCACTTCTCACACGTCTGTTGCCAAGTTCATTGAGGCTTTTCTAGAAACTGTGTGTTCAGGTGGTTTGCAAATGATCCCCAATTCGCTTTCTTAAAGGGCTTGCAATTGTACTCCCAATATTTTTCCCACACAAGTCCACAAGAAACCTGACACTCTCCTCTGTCCATTCTCTCTTCAAATGTGAAGTACCACAAGTCCCTTGAGAACTATCACCCCCTTCATCAAGCATTAAAGCTATTAAGCTCCCCCTTGGATCTTCCATAATATCATCCAAAAAATCAAAACCCTAACTTAATTAAGGGAAGCTAGAAACAAGCTTTGTGGAGAGAACAAAAGGAGAGAGACGGGTAGACTTGTGTGGTGACTTTTTGATAGGTCTATTTTTGAGCTTGGTTGATTAACCCTAGTGGCAAAACGTGAGGTAGACAATTCGTGAGGGCTTAGGTCGCACAAAATATCTGCTCTAGGCCGTGAGGTTGGCCAGAGCAAACCTGTATTTCCGTAGTTTCAGGGCTAGTTGAATAATATAGTTGTTTTGGTGGCATACTAATTCAATAATGTTGTATCTTACCTACTATATTGTCCTCTCTCTTTTCCTCTTTAACTTATAAGGTACCCTGTCAGTTTCACACCAAAAACACTTTAAAATTGTTGGATTCTAGTGCAAAGAAGGAAGAAAAACTTCAATTTCTATTTTTGACTGTAGAATCTCAAATACAACTTATTAAGCAACATACCACAAGATTTCATAAACTTTGACCGCACGGATTGAAAGATTATAGTGTTCGAAGTTAAACAAATGGTTCATTTTCTTCCCTGCGTTAAGTGGATCAACAGACTTTGACTTCATCTGGTGTCAAATGTTTGCACTGCACAAGGTCTAAATCCATTACCACCGTATTAAGCATGATGTTAGTTTCTTATACACCAAATTTTAGAGGTAGGGGAGGGGTGTAGCGTATTCAAAACAATTGTGCAAGGATTGGAGGTTCAAAATTTGCCTATTCACGCTTTAATTTTTGTGGACTTAGAATGTTTTAGATTGGTAATCCAAATGGTCAACAAGAAAATTTAGACTACATATTGTTGTGGAACCAAAAAAATCAAAAGTATGAAGATATCTAAGTTTTATGTGGAAAAGAAGAAGTTTTTTTGGTACCTTGCCCGACAATGTGTGACAATGTGTGAAAATGTTTGACTTGGGTTAATATGCTATTTTCCACTAAAAACAAGAACTTTTTTTTGACAATATGCAGAGAAAGAATATGACTTGCTACCGTAGGTGAACCTCTAGTTCGGCACCTTAATGCCGAATAATTAATTAAAGTGAAAAAATGACATTGGGCATTCAAAATTACAATAATGTTATTTTCGGCAAGAAATCAAATACTTCTATATTTGGCCTATTTTGGCACCCACGAGAATTGAATCCAAGACCTTGGGATTCCAAACTCAAGTGCTTATGCACAATTGCCATGGATGAAGACTTTTCCAAGCCTTAATCCCCTTTGATGTCTCTACATGTGCCAAAATCTCTAAATATGCAATTTTTACAATTTCGGCATTCTCAAAAAAATATTTTCCACTTAATTCGGCATGGGCTTTTCTAATTAATTTATGCCGGACTAGAGGTTCACCTATGGTAGTATTGAAAATCTCACATTCAAAGAGTGTCCTAACAAAAGTTTTTGGAGGTGCCCGAAGTGCTCGTTCTCCCCATTTGAAATTCAAAACCCTACAACTTTTTCCATTATATATCACATTTAGGAAAAAGTTGTTCTCCCATTGAGGTCTTAGTAATGTCCTCCAGTAAAAATTTCAAAGTGGAATGTTGGAAATTGACAAGTGACTTTGAATGTGGAAGTGATGTCACTCTCACTTTCAGTGAAGTTTGTGAAAACTAAGTATGCTTCTTGTTGGAGTACAATTAGATCACCATGATAAGAGATTGGGGGGGGGAAGTGAGAGTAAGGTGGAGGGCCCAAAACCGTCCTACTAACCCCTATAGGACCAAGTGTCCATTCAGGGGACAAATTTTTTCACTTTGAGTGCAATAATCTTTCAATCTAAACGGTCAAAACTCACAAAGTTTTACCACATCATCTTAATAAGTTTAGAAAAAGACCCTATTTCCTAAAGGCCCACAACATTTTTCACCCAGACTCACTGAAAACTACCAGTTTTAATGCATTCAACATAGTATGCAAATAAACACAATTTTTACATATCTAACCCTAAAATCTTGTACTAGGATTGTACCAGTGTGTGGTAATTTTTTTGTTCAGCTTGACCACACAGATTGAAAGATATCAGCCTTTGAAGTGAGACATAAACTCTACTTTAGGTCATACTAAACACCTTCAACAAAATTTGACCACCTTCTATGGCAAATTTTTGCACTACGGTCCGTGGTTTCTAATTTTACCTTAAAAGGGATCGTGTTAGGCACATGTGTACCAAATTTTAGAAGTAGAAGAAGGGTAGAAGATGTTCTTAAAAATCTTGCAATGCAACTATGTTATGAGAATTAACAATACACTTTAACTTTTGCATATATCATATCCTTCTCATATTTTTTGAAATTCAAAAATCTGTACAAATGATGCAAAGTTTTCCATTTCTTTCTAAGAGGAATTCTTTGTTTTCTTAAATGGAAAAAAACTCAAATTCCTATTGAATTTAGAATCAGTTAAAGTTTTGCTACATTATTTGTTATATGTCACACTAAACCGCCACACTATTTATATATGATATTGAAAAAAAATTGTAACTTTTGAATCGTAAGTCGGATTTCTACAAAAATTATATCTACAGGAAGCAAATAGAAAAAATCTTAGAAAATCATGTAGAAGAAATCTTAGAAAAACTTTCAGAGTGGGCGACCTTACCCAAACTCAAAATGTCCCCTAAGGGGACATTGGGTCTTTAGAGGCTACAACTGCATTCTCAAGAAGCTCATGTTGACAGTATTAAATCAATCGATTAGAAATTCCTCTAAAATGCTTTGGTCCTTCACAGTTTCAGGTCCATGGCATGAAATCGGGTGAAATTTCCTTATTTACTTCTGATTTTATTTTTTTGACACACATAAAGAAAACCTTCAGTGCAGAGAAAATAGATTACAAGGCGAGCCCCCGCTAGGACTAGCCAGGCAAGGCACGAAGCCAAGGCCGGATTAATGGTTAGTGCTATAGAGAGGATTAGAGCAAGAGAACAAGTGCCAGTGAGGTCTCTCATCGGCCCTTGAGGCAAGTACCCCGTTGGAGCATGTGGGAATCTGAAACTCCCACTTGGTTGCCCCTACCAAAAATATTAGTTAAATTGTGATTTTTAGTCTTAGATAACCGGCAAAGTAGTTAATATTATGTAGAAATACGTTGTGGGTGAAAGCAAACTACACCCACCCCATTTTGGGCAAAGACCATAGTGTGTTTAGTATATTTCCAACAAGGGCCTTTGTTGGACCGTCGTTGAATTTCAGCCCTTCATTTAAAAGTGCCTCTTAATCTGGGCCGTTGAGATTCTAGGGACGTTAACAGGGGGAAACGACTGCAACTTAATTTCATGGGACTGTTTGCTGGCACTCATGGAGACGGTCATTAATGTCCACGACGGCGCTGCATTCAAGCGTGACTGGGGTCGGTAACGATCCAAGCTCATTCGCGCTGTGTGAGCTGCGTGCGGACTGGGGGCGATGTGGAACAATCGTTGACATGTTGTTCGGATTGTACGCCAGGAGGAAACGCTGCGCGTAGTGAACGTGAATTACAAATCGCCGTGCGAAGAAGAGCGTGGAGGTCAGCAGCTTGTGGTCGGCACCTCCTGGTTGAGAGGCGCAATCTTCGGTTCCTAGTGATGTTTCAGAGGGCGCAATGTAGAGCAACGTAGGTAATTTAGAGAAGAAGCTGCGATTGGACTAACCTCGGAGATTTCAGCAAGCGCGCTGAGGCAGGTGCGCGCAGAAACATGGAGTAGTAGGTTCATAGTTGGTCGTTGTATTTTCGGGATTACGTGTACGCATAACGTGGATGGTGTCTAGGATTTTCTCACATTGCTGCTTTTGACTTGAGGGTCTTGCATGTTCGGTTTAGTGATCAGTTGATGTTGCAGCTGACCACGATTGATGTGTGGCTGTGAAGGCACGACAGGGCAGGTGAACTATGGTGGCCTAGAGGTCGTTCGGCGTTACCGAACACACTGCCATCAAGCACTCAGTTCGGGTAAGCTTTCCACCGTATGCGTTGAATCGTGATGCGCGTATGTCACAGAATTGCAAGGTTTAGATTCTGCGTGGTTCTATTACAGCGCGGAAGCGCTGTCGACTTTGCCCCAGCTCTGGTGTCGACTTTGCCCCAGCTCTAGTGTCGACTTTGCCCCAGCTCTGGTGTCGACTTTGCCCCAGCTCAGGTGTTTACGACTTTGCCCCTAATGGGCACTACTCCTGGAAAAATTAGGGACTTCAGTTACATGTATTCCTTAACCTTGGGCCATGGCTATTGCTACTCGTGATTATCTTAGTGGAAACACGTCCAGTTTTGGTTTTTTGTGATGATTCTCTCTTGCATTTGTTACAAACTAGTAGAATTCTTGTACTACTTCACTACCTACTGCGATGCTTGTTTCATATCAGGTTCTACACAAATTGAGGAGAGAAGGAAAGGATCAGCGTTAGCATCCATGCGATCAAGCAGCTGGTTCGGGTACAAATTCCTCAACCTTCTGAGTTGGTTGTGATGCACGAATGATGTAGGCTTTAGAGGTTTAGGTTCAGCGTGGTTCTGATACAGTGCGGAAGCGCTGCCCAATTTAATCCACCTATGTAGTTCATGAGCACCATAGACTAGTCTAGAATAAATAAGGGACTTAATGCACATGTATTCATTTACCTAAGGCCATGGCTATTGTTACTCGTAATTATAGAATCAAATAAACACCTACAGTTTAAGGTCTAAATGATTTTGTCATGTATTTGTTACAAACTAGTGGGATTCATTTGCGAGTTCACTAATTACTGCACTTCTTATTTCATATCAGATTCTACACAAAGTGAGGAGAGAGGGAAGCGATCAGCAGCCAGTTCGGGTACAAATTCTACCTTCCACGTTGGTTGTGATGTGCGTATGATGTATGTAGGATTGAGAGGTATAGGTTTTGTGTGGTTCTGGATCTCTGGTACAGCGCGATCACGCTGCCCAATTTAAACCACCTATGGTGTTCACAAACACCGGGCACTACTCTAGAATAAATAGGGGACCCGATGCACATGTATTTGTTAACCGAGGGCCATGGTGTTTGCTACTCGTAATTACAGAACCTGGAAGCACCTTCTTGTTCTTTTTTTTAATGATTTTGTCTTGCATTTGTTACAATTTTGCTAAGCATGGGGTCACCTAATTAAACTCGACCCTGAAGAAGTTGAGGGTGTGGTCCTGATACTACAGAATACTTTACCCTAAATGATTATAGCAGTATGTTACTATACTATTAGACACTCTAGAATGGTGCAATGTAATATATTGGAGTGTATTTAACTATCTATTAGTTCAAATGATTTGTATGGCTGCGTTTCTGATTACATATATTGCTATGTTGCACATTCCAAGCTAAGCTTGCAGGTGTGTTCAAGAGCCCTAGTAATTATGGGGAAGCAAGAAAGGAAGGCCCTGAAGGGGTCCAACAAGAGTGATGTATCACAAAGGAGATATGAAGTGGTCGCGGCAAGGGAAGAAAGCAAAACCGACGAGGAGGCACCAGAAAAGAAGGAGGCTACACTGGAGGACATAGATTTGAAGATGGGGGTAGCGCTAAGAGGACTGCCGCCCGATGCCTATACATACGAGGCGTTCAGGGACATATTCAGGTTGAACGCGAATGGCCTGAATCCTCATAGACATGGAGAAAAGCACGACGTTACGGAGGCAGACCTTGTGGAGATGTTTGGTCAAAAGCGCCAAGGGAAGTCCGGGTATTCCTTCAAGTATGTAAAGGACCCTAGGATTAGGGCGGCCATTGAGAAGTACTACTGTGTATGTTATCAGAAGCCATGTAGTCCTACCACTAAACTCATAGGCAGGGATTTTGCTATCGCCGTGGTAGCGGACGTGGTTAAAGGCGTTCAAGTTGACTGGGCCGGGTTTGGTGCTACCACCAACTACAACCAGCGTAGTGCCTGGCGGAAGAAAATGGTGAAGTTGGTAAATGCAAAGGTAAGGGCTTCTACACAGTGTGCCAATTTTGTGCCATTCCGTAGTTTTGCACTTCACGTTCATTTAGCATAAGTTATTAACAATGTGTTCTTGCCGGCAGGCTCGCATTACTGGCAAGTCATTCGCTGAGGTGGTGCGCGAAGAGGAGATTGGGAGATATCTTGAAGGACCATTTCCGGGCAAATTAGAGCAAGGTGAGTCGACACGCACGATCTTTGATGTGAAGTCGTCCCATAGTTCTTCTTGGATAACGCAGAAGAGGTGTGAGGTACAACACGTTAGCGAACTAGTAACGGTGGAGATCAAGGCCACCAAGAGGGAGCTCGAAAGCGTCAAGGAGGAACAGGCCGACAGCATGCAGCACATGTTTACCCAGGGTCAACTTGTGGACACCATGGAGGTGACATGGGACAACTTGAAGAAGCGGCTCGAGGTATGCAAGGACGAAGTTGAGGTTCAGGACCTACGTATGAAGAGTGTGTTTTACGGTGATATGCTCAAGGAGGCATCTTCAAAGCATGGTTCTCTGAAGGTTGATTATGAGATGAAGAGAGACTTGCTTGCGAGGTTGGTATGGAGGAGCGATATCTTAGAAAAACAAGCAGCAGATCTTGTCATGCAAGTTCAGATGCTGGATTCTGGATCGGCTGGCTTTGCTGTGTTTCCTCATCCCATGGTGTATGGAGAGGATACTGAGGGAAATGGATATAGGACGGTTTCGTACAAGACTTGTGCCGTATGTGAACTCCCGTTTCCGCACTCTGATGTGTTGCTCTGCAGTTGCCACCACGTGTATCATCCGTGGTGTGCGAGGATGTGGTTTAAGGATAATTTCAAGTGTGCTACCAATGACTGCGGAGTGGTCCATCCTTCTTGGTATACAAGTCACGGGTTCGGGGAGCTGCCGGTTGAGCTCCAGGAGCGGGCTCAATATCTAGACCTTGACGCCAGTAGAGCGTTGGCAATATCCGCGAGGACAATGGCCGCAAAGACAACACAACCTGAAATTGGTTAGTGCCTACTCCACGTAATTGTGCTCTCTATGATCTACTAGGACAGTTGTATTTAATAGTGCACCTCATTGTTTATGGTATATTAGAATGTCTTATTTGTAAACTTTAGCCATTGTCAAAATGTCAAAATGGATGGGATAGTCCTAGGTTTTACCACGTTTGTAGTTCAGTGGGGAGTAAATTAGTTGTTCATGCTACGTAGTATATGTGTCTCTAAGTTCTAGTACAATATTGTGTTTAGGTATACAGTTCTTGATAGTGATACATGTATTATTTATAGTATGTTATGGTGTACATAAAACATAGTGTGAGTCATATGTGCTCGTATATTTGGTTGAGGGATACTCTAAAGTACTAGAGAAAATGCCCTAGGAGTCCTACATATGTGCACCAATATAGTGCGGGCTGTGTGACAGTACAGTTAATATTGTGTGACAGTATAGTGCCTATTGTCTGAGATGTTGTGCATTGTGTCCAAGTAGTAGTGCATAGTGTCTTGGTACAAGTTTCATTCTCTGAGCTGTTGAGGCTTAATGTGTATGTAGTAGTAAATACTACTGAGATGTTGTGCACTGTGTTTGAGTAGCAGTGCGTACTATCCGAGTAGTACTACATAGTGTCTGAGTAGTATTGCACACTGTCTTAGTAGTACTGCATAGTGTCCGAATAGTAGTGCATGGTATTTAAGTAGAACTATATACTATTTGAATATGACTGTAGAGTCTTTGATGTTGTGCATCGCGTCTCAGTAGTAGTTCTTGTACATACTCTGACTTGTTGTGTTTAATGTGCAAGTAGTAGTAAATACTTCTGAGATGTTGTGTACAGTGTTTGAGTAGCAATGCATGCTTTCTGAGTAGTAGTACATAGTGTCTGAGTAGTAGTTCACAATGTCCGAGTAGTAGTGCATAGTGTCCGAGCAGTAGTTTTATATATTGTTTGAGTATACCTGTAGAGTCTTGGATGAGTTGATTATAGCCTCTCAGTAGTAGTTTGTAGTGCTTGAGATGTCTGTGATTTTTATGTGCAGTGTACAATCGATTTGTACTGTGGTATGATGTGTTAGATTAATGGTACATTGTAATACTTTGTAGTGAATCTAGTGTTTGAGTAGGAGTGCCGAGTCTTAGATGTGAATGTGCATAGTGTTTCTGGCTCTTAGTAGTAGTGCGTAGTGCTTGAGATGTTTGCCATTTTCAAATGTACTTTACAGTCGACTTTGATTTTAGTATGATGTGTTATATAAAATGCAACTTTGTAGTACTGTCTATGTTATCTGGTTTACCTTGTGTAGGCTGCTATTTTGCGTCTTCACGTGTCACAATCAGATATGGAAACGACATATATTATGATACTATGTAGCACTGCGCAGAATAGTAGAATGAACACAATTAATCTTAGTTGATTTTGATCTTGCAGGTCCTTCGCAGCGATTCTTCAGCCCAAAGTCTACTACTACGGACATGTCTAGCATGGGGCAGACTAGCGCGGCAAAGGTCTCTTCTGCCCCCATTGTTTCGTCGCCCTCCCTCCGTGGTAAAGGTAGGGTGGATGGTGGGCCGTACGACTTCCATAAATTGGGGAGGTACGTTGAACAGTGTAAGGGGAAGGGTGAAAATGACTGTGTAGTCATAAGTCCCAGAAAGCAGTCCATAGAGGCAGGCATGGTCACTTCGTATGGACCAAATGCGGAAGACTTGGCAGCTCTTGCTGTTTTAAGCACACCAAGTCGAGAGGTGCTTGGATCAAGAAAGGGGGATGGTACAGGAACTCCAAGGAGAGCGTCGCATGCAACCACATCACCAAATGCGTCACCAAAAGTGCTAAACAGACTTTCGCCGGAGGATCAAGTTCAGAATACAAAGAAGGTGAGCATATTACAAGGCCAGAATGAGCCCTTTGCAAGGAAGGATAAGGCGCCCCGTTTTGCCGATTCACCAGTGTTGGATAAGATGCAGCTATCTTTGGAGAATCCGAATCCCAGCTTTGTGGATCATGCTTCACCGTCAAAGAACACGGTGGATTCTTTGCCGAAGTCCAGCAACGCCGAAGATTCTTCGCCAAAGTCCACCAAGGCTGTGGGACCTACGCCAAAGTCCACCACCGGCGTCAAATCCTCAGAGAAGTGTAGCAAGGGTGAGCGACTTGTGCCAAACTCCAGTAAACGTGGGTCATTGCCTCTTAATAAGACATTGCTAGATTAGACAAGTGCAGTTAATGTTGATTTCTTCCATGATTAGAATTAAACACTCTAAAGTTCGGGTCTACATATGTACATAAGAATATTACCCTGTGTTATTGTTTGTGAGAAGTTAGGAGTCATTCTTATGGATTTTCCAGACGCACATGGTATTCGGAGGCGCCGATTTATAATAGTTGTCTATCTTGCAGCAATTAATGAATCTGAAGGTGAATCCGATGAGCGAGATGGGGAGGACTTTGTGATGACGGAGGCGGCATTACGGGCGGAGTGTAATCAAAGGATCGCTGAGCTGAGGACGAAAAAAGCTCATAAGGCCGTCAGAGGCAAGAATTTCTCTTCCAATGTGGCGGAGGCTAATATTGTTGCACCGGATGCTAGCGTTGTTGCGAAGACAAACGTTGTTGGTGATGCTACGGTCGTTGCTGACAAAGACTGTAGAGCCCTGACGAGGGCTAAAGGAAAGGAGAAGCTGAAGACTCGCCATGATGGAGGTACCGAGGACATCGTTTTGGCTACTTGTGTAAAAAAGAGCTCGGGTAAGAGGAGGAAAGCCGACCCTCCAGATACTGAGGATGCCGGAGCCTGTGAAGGTGGCGAGCCAAGGGCTGCAAAGGTAAAGAGAACCTGTAGAAAGTAGCTTTATTCTTCACGTTTTTAATCTGAGATTGGTACTTACTGCGGCTCGTGCGCATTTTCCCTAGTGTAGCTTGCTTGTTGAGGTTGTACCGTCGGTGATAGTAGTGTATGTACATGAGGGAAAGAAGGGTGTGTGTCAATTTTCTGTTCTGGAAAGATAACTTATGAAGACCAATTCACCGGAAAAGATGTTTGTATATTTTGCTCAGGTATTGCTAATATTGGACTTGTTATTCTCCTCGCATTTCAAGTCCTTCTGAGTATTGCTGCCAACCATTTTGAGATTAATCAAGACTCATTTGTACTACCCTATTTTCATTACTGCGTCAAATATATTGGAGGTTAGTGCATCATACTATTGTTACGCAAACAATAGTATACCGCGGCGACCTCGGGTATACTGCGGTACATGCAGTATACTACAGTACATATCTTTGTTCCAGGAATATAGAGAAGTACACATCGGTTTTTGGAAGTATATTTTGTACACCAAAGTATATTCAGTATAGGAAAGTATACTTCATAGTGAATTGTAGTATACAACAGTGTACTGTATCGTAAATGCGTATACCATAGTATACTATGAGCTATACTAGTAGAGTGTTTCCTATACAAGATGTTACTGTAGAACTAACATGGGAATCGGATGGCCATATAATATGTTGGTCTAGAGTACTACGGGACACAGGAGTATACTTTTCACCTTGTTTCCTAAGTACCTACATATGTGTCTTGTATCATTGTTGTCGATAACCAACACTTCCAGTACAAGGGATATTATATATGAGTGGTTGTATAATACCGGACATTTTCTTTCTCATGCAGGGCGTTGAACTCTTTCGAAAGTCTTACGACTTATCGAATGGTGCTGAACGGATCCCCATAGACGTGGTTGTCAAAGAAGACCCATATCAGGGACCGGATGAGTTTCAATACATCGTAGAGAACTCACTTGATGGACTTGTTTGTGTAGAGCATGACGCGATTGCATCGCGATGGAATGGTTGCAAGAACTGCAGTACTGCATGCGGGATGGGGAGGCGCAACACATGCAAGTGTGCTAATTTTGCTGCTGACTGTGCATTGTACGGTAGGGACGACCTCCTTCATGAGCACTACATTGAAATGGTAAGTTGGTAAAGGGATTTAATATTTGCCTCCCCTTCCATCAGTTCCTTATTCATGATGCATCCCGATGTTATATTTTGATTAATAAATCAGTGATAATTTCTTGCAGGCCTTGAGGGAGACTATTCCACTTGATGAGGATATGTATGAATTCTGTGATAGTGACAATTGTTCTAATCGTATGCGAGGCCGATGTATTGGCCACGTATCGCGAACCTTCATAAAAGAATGTGGGCCTTCATGTTATTGCGATTCCGATTGTCCTAATCGTGTGGTGCAGAAGGGAATCACCAGGAAACTCCAGGTGTGTTAAAAGTTACTTGGTTCATCTATGGACATCCTTCTCCCCTTTGCTCTCCTTTGCCCAATACAAATACTATTTAAGGGAGGGCTAAATACAAGGTCGGGTATGTCGTGACAATCTGGTTGCAGGTATTCTGGGCCGGCACTAATAAAGAGTGGGGCATTAGAACCTTGGAAGATTTACCGACAGGTGCCTTTATCTTTGAATTTGTGGGAGAGGTGTTATCTAGGCACGAGTTGGATAACCGTAGAGGCGCGGATGGCAAGTATGAATTGAACTTGGATGCAGATTGGAAGTTGGAAGATGGATTATGCAATGAGGAGTGTCTATCAATTGATGCCACCAATGAAGGAAATGTCTCCAGGTTTCTTAATCACAGGTTAGGCTAACATGAAATTAGCATTGCGCATGATGTTCGTCCAAAGTTTATTTCTATACAAGCGAGTGTAATGTTCATTTATTTGCATTCGGTTGTTTCTGTGCCCAGGTGTTACGATGCAAACCTGTTGCAGATTCCAGTAATGATTGAAACGCATTTCAGAGGCTATTATCATGTACTACTCTATGTTTACTCATTGAGATGTTTATCCTTTTAAAGCAACGAAATTTGTTATGGAAGTTAAATACAACCACTGATCCAATCGTTCTTTCGAAGCAGGTGGCATTCTTTACTAACCAACACATAGCAGCGGGTGAGGAACTCACATGGGACTATGGGATTGATTTTGAAGACACAACAAACCAAGTTCCCAGTTTTGTGTGCAAGTGTGGAAGCAGGCTATGCCGTGATCCTAGGAGTCGTCAACATTAGAGAAATTACGATATTTACTAGAACTCATGTCAATTTTAAAATTGGACAAATGTTCACTTCAGAAAACGTGGCATTCAAACGCACAATCACGCATAACTTTGATTTGAGGTGTCCTCCACATGTTCAACTATAGACATTCAACTAACCCTGCCGTCCATACCATATGTTCTACCATACTAGTATACACATTATACTTTCCAACACGTTCCATAAGATGGTACACCCAAAACATAATATTTTGGAACATACCATCCAATAGACCGGGGAGCTTCTATATTATTCCATTCTGTATACCAGACGTTCCTAAAACACACCTCTTCATATATACCATAAGATTATAAATCCTTCTGTTTATATACCATGAGGTGCTCAAATCCATTGAAAGCTTACAAACTCTCCATTGATGTTCTAATAACATCGATGGACTCATCAGGAAGTTGGTACACAGGGTCACCACCTTTGACCCTGTGTAACGCCGGAACCATTTGAAATTTACAAGCAATAACTAAAGTTGCATCTACATGCGCAGGTCTAGAATTTTTCAAAAATACGTAGGAGTTTGGACTGTTACCCCACTTTTGATAGTAAGTGCCTACAATGATGTGTTGACCGACTTCAAACTCACCTCCCCAAATGCACACAAATTTCTCCCTGACAAGCTATTTTTGTCGTTGGCACTGTAGTATGTAGAACTCCGCGCCTTCCTGGTTACCCTCGCCCGCAGGAATGGCAAAATTGTCACCAACATCCACCAAGTCCCCAAGACTCTCGTCTAGAGCGTAGTCCCAGGCATCTTCTTCTTCTTGAATCCGTTGCCCCTGCTGCGCCATTTCCCTCGCGAAGGTCATGTCCAGAGGCGAAAGCCTGACTACCCTCCACGGTTTCACATGTGCCACCTTCTCGCAGGCCGTCCATGTGCCATCCAAGCAATGGCAACAGTAACACGACAAATCGCGTACCATTAGTGATGTAGGATCAGCCACAGACACAGCTCGAACGGAATGAAACTTCCTCGATCCCGAAATGGTGTGACAATGGTGCGGATGTCGCCGATCCACAGCTGATACGGCAATGTAATGAAAGAACCGATGTGAAACAATTTTCCCTTCCAGAACTGAGCTCTCCACCAATCCACCCAGCTTCTCATCAAGGAAGTCCACTGCATCCTTGGCGTCCTGAAGCTTGCGCCAAGGGTTGTGGAGTTGCTCTGTTCGCAACGCTCGCTTCACTACAGCGCCCGCTCCATCCCACTCTCCTTTCCCATGGCCCGTTCCGAAGAAGCTCCACTCCATTTCACATCCGCCCGTTAGTCCTGGATATCTACTGACAAAATACATGGAGCGGGCCCCCTTGAACTGTCCTGCATACCATCACTCCACATGGAAAGAGTAAATACACCATACAAATATTGTTGTAGAAGCATAGCAGTATGTAATAGCCTTATCGAAGTATCTAACTATACATCTGCCATGTATAGGACAAACTTATATATTGAACGGGAGTATGAAAGGAGTAGAGTAGTATACTCAAATCTTGAGAGAGTACATACAACTATGCATGTACTATGTAAAAGCCTATACATAGTATATACTAGTGTGTGAGTTGTGTTTAAATAACTTTGATACTGCTGGACACGTGCAAAGGAATATAC
The DNA here is from genome assembly GCA_963971425.1 of Bryoerythrophyllum caledonicum. NCBI lineage: Eukaryota > Viridiplantae > Streptophyta > Bryopsida > Pottiales > Pottiaceae > Bryoerythrophyllum > Bryoerythrophyllum caledonicum. The sequence continues at coordinate 17,240,801 of OZ020523.1, read as the reverse complement.
AAGACTGTGTCATACTCTTAAAAGAGTTTATATCAATACCAATTTAGTATGTCAAAGACTTCACTTTCTATCTATATACACACTTGGTTTAGAATGTGTATAATTTAGCACTTCGGAGGTGTTATTAAAATCTAAGCACAGATTGTAATGGTACCAACTTAGTATGATATGCGTCTTTAGCAGTACGTGTCATCCTACACATACTACATGTATAGCTTCCAATTTGATATGTATGAACAACAGTTGGTTAGCAAAGGACCTCACAAGCATAGGTAGTATGAAGGTGAGTATATTAACTAGAGAAGTGGTATGATAATTGTATACAGTAAGGTATAGTACCTGCGCAGCCGTCACTCCACACCCAGTGCCTGTTGATCAAGACACCACGCTCGCGTAGCCACTCCCAATGCTTCAGGAAGCAGTGTTGAACAAATATAGTGTCGTGCGTCCTATCATCAGAAACGTAGAAGTGAGACTCTTTCACGACACTCTCAGAGCCAGGCACGTACCGGTACGTAATGTGCACCAATATGGTGATCTGGGATGAGTGCCAATGCATGCTTTGTATTTCATTTTGAATCTCAAACGTGTAGTTTTCTGCAAAATCCACGTGTGAAAGAATGACGTCTTCCGGAAGCTCCTCCATGCTTCTACGGCACTGCACATCCTGCCATCTCGCCACGAAGTTGTGAGTAATAAATCTGTGGAGCTTAGGCAACAAGTACTCAAAGAATTGTATAGGGGAAGTGTCCATATACACTTCCCCTATACGCTTCTTCGGCCTTCCATCATCACCAACGCCCACGACATGCATGTCGAAACGCCTCCACTTGAATCGAAACCCTGATCCCGCATTCTCGAGGGGGCAAATGGGCAAGGTATGACCCCCACAACTTGGACAATCACCCATCAAACACTCCAGACGGTGGAATTCCTCCTCATCTCCCTTTGGACAAACAACTGACTCCCACATCTTAGTAACTCCGTCTACGCTTGTCAAATGCGCTGCACATGAGACATCAAGCTCTGGACTACAAACAACACATCTACAATGGCATGAAATACTCGTGTGGAAACCTTTGGTTGTGTCTCTAAGGAACTGTAGACCTTGACGCAACAAGTCAAGTTCCACATGGTACCTACAACAACAAACATTTCTCTCCTTGCATTTCTTTACGAAATATGGTCGTAGTGTTTCAAATGCGCGCATACTCAAAGAGGCCTCCTGATGTGCTTGAGTATATCGCTCATACAACGAGGCCTGCCAGAGATACCAGAATGGTATATCAGTATCTCCATAGACAAGACCAAGGTATTTTTGAACGCATGTGAGAACTATATAATACCTTTCATTGTTTAGCAATATAGCACACTACATGTGATGAACAGTAATGTACATCCCTTTTAGTGTCTCCAATGCGGTCAGATCCTATAGAAGTGGTTTTAAGTGAACCTGAGTAGTATATCGAGGCCATCTCCAAGTATATACAGACATAGCTGAATGGTAACGACGAACTGTCCACATGATGATACACTAGAGACAGAAAAAAACACAGTGCATGTGTATATTCTAGGACCTGAAAATCATGTCAAAGAGCTAAACAAAGTGCGTTCATACACTAGAGTGCCTTGCATTTTGGTTAAATTTTAGTGTGCACGGATGACAAGATACATGCACTAAACTTGTATTCTACACATTACCCTGATATGTATGTTAGGAGACTACACAGGGGACGCTGGCAGCATACAACTTTGCCCTGATATGTATGTTAGGAGACTACATAGGGGACGCTGGCAGCATACAACTTTGCCCTGATATGTATGTTAGGAGACTACACAGGGGACGCTAGCACCATACAACTTTGCTAATAAAACATTAGGCATCAACATCTCATGGACTACCATGTCATATTAACATACTAAGTACGTGTATATCATGACAATCACAATGCTCTAAATCCTCTCAGAACGTATGGAAACACAATGGAGTCATGCGAATGTTTACCTGACTCTCAAGGAGTAAGTGTGTGGCATGTTCTTCGTAAACCTTGGGTCCCAACCGCTTTCTTCGGACATCCTTCTTGTTCGGACTCACGCGCGTCTCTGAAGACCACCAAAAAATGACAAGCTCTCTTGTACTGTTGGGCAAGCCCAACCTCTTTCTACGCTCAGCCAAGCTGAAAATAGAGGAACCAGTAGATTCCAGGCTTAGACGCCGTTGTTTTGCTGCGGTAATGTTCTTAGGATTAGTGCCAAGAACCCTTGATAAGGCTCGTAGTCCTGTCGCTTCAGTATTAACCGCTGCCTCCAAAAGTGCGGTCTTCCTCACTAGTTTTTCTTTCGAGTGGGGAAGTTTTAGTAGCTGCGATTCATTTTTGTAAGACTGTACAAAAGCATGGCTAGCTTTCACGTCCCGATATTGCTCCGGTAGATGTGGAACAATCGACCTGTCAGTTAGAACATTTTCTAATACGGCCTCCCGAAAGGATGCACTTTCACCAACTGCCTCTAGCTCTCTTATAATGAGTTCTGAAATTTTTGAAGACACTCTGAAGATGTCCCTACGCCGTACTGGTTCCAAACTGGGATCCTCTGTGGCCAACAAACGCTGTAGCGACGTCTCTAGAGCTATATTTTTTCTTGCCCGATGCAATCTTTGACGTACTGCAGCCCTCTCCCTTCAAAGGGTGATGTCATCAATGGTCATGGCTGACCTTTCTCCGGCAACATGCCTTGTCCCATCCCTCCTACTTCCACGGGCCCTAGTGGTAACCATACTGCCACACTTTGATGAGAGTCAGAAATATAAAGTATAGCATGTCCTGAAATTAGAGGCGTCACTACTAGTACCCTAAGCACACCATACTCAAGAAAGGAATTGATTTATTTCAGCAAGAACATGTGGAAATTCCAAAAAGAAACTTACAGTGCGTGTGCTTTTTTTTAAACTCGTAGCCAACTCAGCCGCACTCTTCAAACCTTAAACCCCGGGTTTGGAATCCGAGTTGAATGCATCGATTATCGTAGCGACAAACTCTGGTAGTGTGAGAAGCACTCTATTTTTTGCCCCTGGGTCTCTTCTGGTATGCCACAACTTAATGAAGTAGTCGGAGTACTGAACAATTGCTCGAGTATATAGTCCGAGCTCTGTAAGAGACCATTTCTCATCACTTAGGAACCTCTGGAAGAAGACCAACCACTTCAGTTAATTTCAAAGTAGCCTTTTCTTCAAGGCCAAGCAAAATAGACGCACAATTGAGAAACCCTACCGACAATCCCCCAGAAATGAGTAACGAACGTCATACATGGCACACGTTCACTGGACACCATAAGTGGGATAACGATTGAATTTTAGCAACGTCTTTTAACAACATGCTCAATAATCCCGAAATGGTTAATAGTACGACCTCAGCAGAACTAACCTCAACACTTGGCATGAACGTATCCTCATCAACCTTGAAGATGCCCTCTAAATCCGAAGATGACTCTTCCCACGTTGATGATGGATCCTCTGGAATTGAAAGAATGTTGACAAATTTATTCATAACGTCTGAATTCCAAGAAGGTTCTCCAACTACTTTACAGTAGTTTTATGAGAATTTTAATACCTGTTCTCTGTAACGGTGTACTTCCGCACGGATCTAAAGAAGTACCCGTAGCATTCGAGGTGGCCTCTGAATCCTCGGACTGGAATTGCAATAGTAAGAACTCAGTCTCTGAAAACTCACAGTACGTTTTATGTCATCTTCGAGAATACATAACAATTTTTTGAAAATGAGATGCCTAGAATTACATCATAAGATGAGTACCTGCTGTTTGAAATGGTGCAGATGGACAAGATTCAATGGAAGTAGATCTCACGTCAATCCCGAAGTCCTCTTCGTTAGCATACGTTTCTCCTAGTGCTAGCTCATAATCATCCATTGTCTACATAACATCAATGTAGAATAACAGTAATGTTGCATGTTAAAAATAGAGAGGGCAAAACCTTTGGATTTCATGTCTGAATGTATTCTTCATCTTTTAACTTAGTTGAAACCACATCAAGATCGTTAAAAATACATCACCCGGCCAACCACGGCCACATCACCAGCTCAAATCCCTTCACAGAAATCCTAACAATACACGGCAAACTTCAACACCACAGAACACGGCGGCACAACACAAAAAATATAACACCGTGGGAGTACATATTTCAACATCATAACATGTCATCCACTTCAAGGAAGCACATATTTTAATGCAATCATCTTCATTCACTCAAGCCAAAACAAACCCAATGCAAGATCTCTTCAGAAACTCTAGAGTCTAATGTAACAAAAGTTGTTCCAGACCACCAACTTTCCCATTAAAATGCGATAGACCTAAGTTGAGCTACACAATAGGCTAGCGTACAACCAATGGCTTAAGGATTTGAGACCAATAAATCCAATGCTATGAGCTTCCTTCAGAGACCTTTACAGGCAGATTTTCAATTCTTCTGAGAAAAGGCTATTCCTCAAGTGAGAATCAAAGAAGATGGTATTGATCAATTCCAAATGAACACAAGACAGACATTTATACATTGTCAACGACAATTGATGACAGATTTGTATGATTATATACTTTGATTTTATCTACTACCACGTGATTATCGAAATACAAGGAAAAAGAAACCGTACATCGTGTATTTCGAAAACATGGTACGATGTGAATTTATATACTACATCGTGGTATGAACCGTGTTTTAGACCGTTCAAATTCTCATACTGTTTCAAATTGAGTTCACGAAATATTAGGGTATACGATGGTTTTTGTAACAAAACCGAAAGGAATCTAAATTCTATCCATACAAGGCGATCCAAACACACTCACAAACTTCTTTAACCTGACAAACCCTGCCCTACCTCAATGAGTAACAAATGGTAATATAAACGCACAACAAAACTTGCCTTCTCGTTACAGTCTACGTAAAATGAACGTATCTATATCCATTAACCCTCGGAGGTCGCATTCTCCACTGAAGCTCCAACTCGGGCTTTCACCTGTAGAACATCATAATGAGGGTACCTTCATAACCATCTGAAGTGAAACGCCAGCCCTCAGATTAGCAACCATTTTAAATACAGACAGAGTCAATTCAATACCAGCCACAGAAAATAAGGTCGGAAGACTGTGCAAAACCGCCTTAAAACAAATCATACCAGGTCTTCAATCAAGAAGCCGTGTCTGTCCATAGGAGACATCATATCAGATATTCACATCTAAAGTGAAAGCCATACTGTGCAAATTCCCCCACCCGCGTCATGAACTGCAATCGTAGAACCAAATACCATGAAATCCAAGCACGCACCTTCCACAGTCCATCGTTCAGGTAATGCACGTTGTCCACTCCGATCCCTGTCAGCATCAAAATATCCCTGTCGCTGAGTACGCTACCTCCCACGCACCTCGGCACTCAAAACAACGTCACAATGTAATTCTGGTGCTTGGTTACCACTTTGCCGAAGTTAGGTACAATTTTCTCAGGTGGACCCGAGTGACTTCACATAGTATACGCACCTGGTAATGCAGGTTGTAGTAGTGGCCGTGGACAAGTCAGTGCCTGAGATAGCCCAGGTCAGAAGCATGTTCAGCGCCAGGACGCCAATATCTTCAAACAACCGTTGCCTTCAAACCGTCCCTCTAGCGCACATTCTTCCCACACTCCTTTTGCTTGAAACGCAACAATCACAACAATCATGAAGAAAAAAGTGATCGTTCTGCTCTTGAGTAGTAGGATTTCACGTATGCCATAGGTTCATATTCCGCCCTGTGTGCGTTCCTACTCACCTGGAGGCATCGTCATTCTCTAGATTCGTGGCTTCAAAACCCACGGCGTTCAGCCCACATGAAGCATTCACACAAAAAAAACGCACAACAAAATGCGGATCGCGACACGATGGCCCTCAATTCTCCATGAATTTTGGAACGTTCATCTGGATGGTGCTTTGGTGGTTGAACTCTGTGGTTGCCCACTGTCGGAGCGTTGAACCTGTGGCATGCAGAATTAAGGGGATTACGGCTAGTTAAACTAGTAGGTAAACTGCAGATTTAGTGACTGGCACTGTCAGAATCTCTATGAGCCGGATCACTTACACGTGGAGTGTTCTAGCGACTTCAGAGGGATATACCAGAAACCATATTCACAAACTCATCCGGTCACAGAACATACTAGATCGTCCATTAGGTATATAATTCGGCCAGGGCTCCCAAAACTTTATTTTTGAAGACATTGCAATAAAAATTATGGATTAGCATAAAAGACCATAAGCCTACTTAGAGTTCTGTATGGCACACAAGTATTCCAAAAACTCCAATGAAGAAACGACCAAAATCATGGTCTTTTCTAAACTTACAAAGACGGTTTGTTTTCTATCATTAGAAGTTCGTTGGAATATCGGATTTGAAATTTTTTATAATATAGGCCATCCACAGCACCCTTTCAATGTGCACCAAAAGTTTCACGATCATATGTGCCGATATTCATTTACAAAGCGGTATATTTGTACAAAAAATGCCGTTTGTGACAAGTATAAACTGGACTACAAATATACCTCCATTGATCAAACAATCCAGCACCCTTGGACGTTTTTAGCATTCATGAAATGGAAAGCAAGTAGGGATCAACATTCCGAAAAAAAAAAACCGAAATGAAATGTACATTGCACTTCGTGTACCAAAGAATGTTCGTGAGTCCTTCGAAATCAGTTTGTGACATGTTTTTTATACCGGTGTAGCTTGCTTTCACCCTTGTATAATAATTAGTGAAAGTCGATGAATGCTTAACTAGGTAATTAGCGTTAGAGTGGTGATAAAACCGGGCCTTAAAACTACCAAGGTTATGCCCGAAAAAACCTAGAAATAATGCATGGGAAGGATCTCCGGGACAAAAGTCCAAATCACCACTTAAAACTAAACTAGCTAGTCAAAGTCTTCATCAACTAGATAGTCTACTTAGTAGTGTTCTTTTTAGTAGTAGTTGTTTAGGTTTTTCTTTTTTACTTTACTGTTGTAGAAAACTTAAGTTCCTATTTGAAAAAATAAGAATTTAATTTTATATAAAAAAATTTAAATTTTTTTTTAAAAAATATATATACCAACCCAAATACTAGGGCGGGTATCGACAGGCCCGGATATCGGCACCCGGGTACCAGCCAGCCTCTCAGGCCGGCGCTCCTCACAGTCGACGCTCCTCACAGTCTCTCTCTCTCCCACTCTCAAATAGTACGGATTTCTTTCGTAGTTGGATCCCTTTGGAGGAGTGTTAAGTAGTAATTTTGACCAATTGAAAATTAATCCAATGTGGTCTGATTCGTTCGCTAGGGAGGTATGTAATTAAAGAATTGGGATTATGACTTCAACACCCATGGGATGGTTCAATCCAGACTTAACTCAAGTACCCATGCTTCCATAACACCTCATTGGTAACAGTACCAATCTCTCAATTTTCATATGTAAAACCAAAAGCTAACCTCTTATTGGTGCAAGATGTATTCTTCAATAATCTTCTACTCCATCGTCTTCATAATATTCTCCAAGTTGCCAGAACATCACCGCTTCGATGCTGCAAGGCTCTTGTATGATTCCCGTCCACTTGTGCTCAGGTTCAAATTTGATCAACCATTGGTAATCTTCTTCTCTCAACACCGCTCCAATCGGTGTATCTTTGTTGGTCTTCAACAAGATGTGAATCTCTTCACAGATCTTCTTCTTTGTCTCCAAACTTATTGATTTCACTATTCCTCCCAAATAATGCGCTCTTCCATATTTTTGTTTTAACAATTCTCTCAACTTGTCTATTAATTCCCTATTGGTTAATTTCACACCCGGCATAGGTGTTAATAACCACCTCACGACATTGCTCCCATCTCGGCAATTAATGCTTCATTCTTTTCCTGACATCTTTTTCTCCATTTTCCAATTATTCTTCTTCTTTAATTTTCTTCATTTCATTTTCCACTTCTTCTTATTTTCTTTTTAATCCATACTTCTCTTTTTATTTATTTTTCTATTTATTATTTTTATTATTTTATTTATTTTATTTTTCTCTTATCAGACACAGGTCTGATTACTCTCCAATTGTTGATTTCTCTTCACTGGTCCCCAGAGCCAATGGGGCAACACCTCCCAATCTGGCCTCAATCAACTCCAGCATACAAAGTACCAATTGGTAACATGGCCATGGCATACACCCATGCCTGTTCAACTTCTCCAATTGGTTTCAGTCTACTCCTCTAACACAATCAACTCCAATCAGTTTAATTACCAATGGGGAACACAACTTCCCATTGATAATAAATCACTCACACATCCACATTCGCTCAACAGGGCTTCCTCATTGGTTTCTCCAATTTGTCTACAACGACACTCCCTCAACAGTCCTCCAATCACTATTCTCCAATAGTCTCAATCACATTCTCTTCACTCACCTTTTTATTGATTTTCATAATTTTATAAATCAGACACAAGTCTGATAATGCTCCAATCAGCTTATCCCTCAATCAGCTCTTCTCCCAATGGGTAATTCAGATCCCCATGGGTATTACTCACATCCAGCATACTTTACTTAATTGGAAACCAGCCCATGGCATGCACCCATGCTGGTTCGTTAATTCCAATCAGTTTCAAATCTTCTCCATTCACCACTTACTCCACATCAACATCAAACTCCAATGACACAGTTTCCAGAATCATATTTCCATTCCTCCAATAGTTCCACACATCACAGTCACAGTCACCAAAGAAAGCTAAAAACTCAACTAATACTTCCCTATCTCCAGGAAGGAGCTCCTGCACTACACACAAAGAGACTGTTTTTCCAATCGGTTTTGTCCTGACTTATACTACCCGATTGGTTCGGTTGGTTACCACCAACCACCTAACTGCACTGTTTCCAACCTATTGGGAAACTAACTGCTACTAGCCGCCAGTTACACTACCAGAATCCTACCTATTGGTAACACCACCACTAGAACCACAAAAAGCCACCAATAGAGAAAAAAGAAATAAATCTAACTACCACATAGCCTTCCTCTCAGCTGTTTGCGTCCCCGCAAATAACTATTTCTTGCCGATTGTCTTGGCTGCTCCAATCGCTTTTGCTCCACTTGATGTCGCTCCTGTGTTGACCTTCTTGATCGTGGCACCATCAGTCCATGAGAGTGGCAACCGCCACGGCCTCGTCCTGTCCCCATTGGCTGCCGCCTGTTGGTTCGCTAAATTGCATTCTCTCACCAATCTGTTCCAGTTGGTTCGAATCTCCAAAATCCTCCCATTGCGGTCATCATCAAGAAACTTCTTCATGGCTGTACTCCGAAGGCCATTCTTGTCGTCGAGCATTACGCGGTGACCTCCGGGCAAAAACTGTGTTAGCAGCATCAACTCCAATAGGCGTTGCTTCCTTGTGCACATGTATAGCAGCTTCGTATAAATCTGCATGTCTTGAGAATTACGCGCTCCAAGCTTGATATCAATCACCATGTTGAATTGTTTGCACCAATAGGCAAGTATGCGACAAAAGATGGCGGCCCGGAAGCAAACCGGATCCTTGTGACGCTGGTGGAGGGCGTAGAATCTAGTATACGCAGTCACGCATTGCTCCACCGTGAACATGTCTCCCTCCACAATTGGCCAGTTGTACCAGACCGTATCCAATCGTGCATCCCCCTTCCATCGATAACGCCTGAGGCACCTACACGCACGCTGATCTTGTTCCACCAAAATGGGAATACCGAATATCCGAAGATGATCCTCTTGCTTGATCTGGGCTTCAACAGAAACCGATGGGTCTTGAGCGTTGGCATGATCATTCCCTATCCAATGTACCGCTTCCCAACTCAACAGTTCCGGTTGATCACTCTTCTGTACGAAGAGATTGTCCCATCGGCCCAAAAACCTCTCATCCGTGTCCGTGGATACTGCTGCAGGTTGCCACATATCTAATTCCATTGGGGCTCCCAACAAGGCCTGAGGCCGATTGGTAAAGTTGTACTTGGTCTTCATCGTGGCATCCTCGTTAAGATCCCATGGGAGAACCATCTGTGCGTCCTTAGCTGCCTGCAGCTGCTTTAACCTTGCTTGTATCGCCCTATAGGTGTAAAAGTACTGCGAGGGATGTACATCTGATATCTTGGTCTGAGTGAGCCTTTCCTGACTCTGCTGAATCAGCTCCAACGCCCACTCTTCCGATTGGTAAACCACTTCCAATGCCCTTAATTCTTGTCTCTAGCTGTCCTTTGGTAAAGAATCCCATCGACGCTGTAGATCCAATATCACCGCTCGAGAAAATTCTTCACATTGTGGCTTCCTTCGAATCTCCCCATAGGCATCTTCTCTCCTACGACGTTCTGCCTGCGTGTTTTCCAATGAGCGAAAATATAGTAACACGCGTGCTCCCACGTCTCCCATCACCATATAGGCTTGAGTATATTCCACCAATCGGAGATCTCCCCTGACCACCATTTCCACCAACAAATCCTCCATATTATACTTCCTAGCAAACCCCCAGACTCTTAAGAAGTGATCATGGGTCAATGTATCACCCTGATGTGTCTGAACCAATAATAAAAGGATTTGGCAATCCCATCGGTATGCATGGTTCGTCGTTCTTGCCGAAGGAAGATACATCTGCAGGGCTAATAGGTCTTCTACCCTGATTGTTCTTGACCGATAGTCCTCGTAGGTGACCACATCGGTTTCCACCCCCAATCGAGTAATACCTGAGTCCGCCAGACTACTCATATCCTGTGATTGAAACTGTTGCAGCCTAACCTCCAATTCTTGTATTCTCAACCGATTGGTCTCCTTCTCTTCCTTCAATCCCCGTATCTCCTGTTCCATAGCCACCACTGCCAAATTGGATTGTGCCACTTTCTTCTTGCTATCAGCTTGAGTTTCCCTCAACATTTCCAATTTGGTCTTATAATCCTCTCGTTGAGTAATCTGTGCGGCTAACCGCAGCGTAAGCTCCTCATTGGATTGAATCAGAAGCGCTTCCCTCTTGCTCTGTTCTTCCACTTGGATTTGTAATCCTTCGTCATGCTCCCTGTGTGTTGTCACAGCTTCCGTCTTGAATCTTTCTTCCCACAATTGGTTACTCTGTTTAGCTACGGCCAGATCACTCTCCAATTGGCTATACCGCACCTGTAACTCCTCGAAATGTCTCTTGTAATTGGACATTTCCTGGTTCTGTGCTGCTTGGACTGCCAATTGTTGAAAAAGAGCCGGATTATGGAGCAGATTTGCCACTGTTAGCTCCATCGTAGATGTCTCGGGCTCCAACTTCACCTGCTGCTCTTCAATCTGGATCTGGTCCTTCAGGATCTTCGAAAGGTAAACTGCAGCTCCAATTCCCAGTACTCGCTCTGATCCGGGCAAAAACAACTGCTCCAAGCTTCGATGAAGCCTCTGAAGCATCAATCCCGCCCAATTGATCTTCTTCCCGTCTCGAATTAGGGCCACAGCTGCCATTAACGCCCGCCTCTCCACCGTAGCTTGATCAGAATCCAATAAGAGTCGATTCTGGATAAACTCCACCAGCTGCAACCAATCGTTCGCAATTTCTTCCTTCTTCGTTTTTCTCACATCGTGCAGCTCCGGAGAAAACACATCCAATTTGATACAACGCACAATCGGGAAGAAATCATCTGTGAGCGTATCATACTCAACTCCCTCAATTGGTAAATTCAGCACCTTACCTATTAGGTCTGACGTCAACGTTACCCTTTTGAGGTTCACCATTCCGGACTTCGTCGCTGCATCGTAAGACTTCCCGAATTGCTCCACCCATTGGCTGTTCAGCTCCCCTGCAGTCTTCTCCAATTGAGTCGTAATGAATGACTGAAGACCTGCTTCTCTCAGCTTCGACAACCTTCCTTCGTCCTGCAAGAAACTCGAATTGGCGCGAATTAGCATCCACGCACTCCTCTCGATCGTCACCGATTGGATCCGCCTCTGCCTCCCGATTGCATCTCCTTGCACGCCGTCCTCCAACTTGGGTTTCTTCAATCGATGCTCCGGAGGTGGACTCTCCCTCTTCTCCTGTTCGCCATCGGAGTCTGACTCCAACATAATAACATTGTCGCCCATCCTGCTCCAATTGAGTCCGCGTTTCGCCAAACTACTCCAAATCTGTTCAATTGTCGCTCCACAAACCTGTCTCTCCACTCATCTATCTCTTACGCTCAATGAAGCTCTCCCTATCGGTTACTTTGCAGTACTCCAATACTCACACTCCCTATTGGAAACTCTCGGCAACGCTCCCTCTCGCTCGAGCTCTCTCAACCGAAACTATTGGCTATGGTAGACTACACTCAGACCTATAGGTTAGGCACTCTTCACTATCTACTCAATTGGCATGCCGCCCATAACTGATTTGTCATGTGACATTGAATTAACCCTGATAATCATTTTCCTTATGTCCTCTCAACTCTCAATTGGTGTCTCTTCCACTACTTTCATCAAGTACTTTTCTTTCCCATCGGAAACTACTTTGTCACATGCTTCAATATTTATTTATTTTTTAAAATTTTAAATTTATTTTAAATTATTTAGTTGTATTTATTAATTATTTTTATATTTTATCTTTTCTTTTTCGTATTAATGTTTATATTTGTTTTTATCTCTTTTCCTTTTTTCTTTTTTTTTTCATCTTTTTTTTTTTTTTTCAGATACGTATATTTTATAATACCCCCTCTTTCACCAAATTGAAAGCGGCCCTCGGCTTACACATGATAAACCTTGAGACGGTACCCATTAATGCGTGTAGGAAGCATGGTACCTTCAAAATCACGTAATTGGACTGACCCATTGGTATTAACATCAACCACCTCATAGGGACCTAACCAATGGATTTGTAATTTGCCCGGAAATTTAAAGAACCGACTATCATATAAAAGAACTAAATCCCCAACCTCAAACTGTTTGTGACGTAGTTTAGAATCATAAAAAGACTTACGTTTTTGTTGAGCAATGAAAGTATTATATAGTGCCATTCTTCTCTCTTCATCAAGGGATTCTAATTTAACTAATCGGTCAGTTAAACTAGCTTCATCATCCAATCGGTTATCTAAGGCAATTCTCAATGATGAGATTTCAAACTCAATTGGAATGATAGCCTCCTGGCCATACACCAATTGAAAAGGGGTAAATTTAGTGGTTACCTTGTATGCTGTCCTATAGGCCCAAAGAGCACCCCACAATTTCTCATCCCAATCAGTGGCTGAACCTGCAATGGTTTTAGTCAGTATCTTGCACAATATCCCATTAGTCTTTTCTGTCTGCCCATTAGCTCTCGGATGATAGGGGCTGGTTTTTCTATGCTTAATGAAAAAATTATTAGTTAGTATTTCAATTGTTTCATTCAAAAAGTGGGTACCCCTATCACTAATTAATTCTTTAGGACACCCATAGCGAGATAAGATATTTTCATAAAGGAATTTAGCCACTATTTTAGCGTCATCATGACGAGTGGCACGTGCTTCGGCCCATTTCGTAGCATAATCTGTAGCTACCAAAATATAACGATTACGACCAACTTTTGTAGCGGGAGCTATAGGACCTACAAAATCTATTCCCCATTTTTCAAAGGGGGACAAGGCCAATAGTGGCTGTAATGGCATGGAGGAAGTAGGAGTTGGCTTACCAACACATTGGCAAGGGTCACATCTACGAACATAAGAATTTGCATCCTTAAAAAGATTTGGCCACCAGTAACCTGCCAATAGAACTTTCCTAGCGGTGGCCTCACCTGCAAAATGACCTCCACATACATCGTTATGACACCCTTCTAAAATTATTGGAATCTCACTTGTATAAATACAACGCCGCAAAATATCATCCTTACCCCTCTTATATAAAATATTGTCAATTAGTGTGTAAGGGGCACTTTTATGTACTAAGGCATTAACCTGTTTTGGAGTAAAATCCAATGGGACTTTATTATATGTTAGATATTCTAAAATATCCTTATATTCTGGTTGAATGACATCAACGTCAAACAATTGGGCATCAGGTAGATCATCATTGATGGGACTCAACTGATCCGATGGTAAAGGTTCCAATCGGGACAGATGATCCGCATTAGCATGGCTCTTACCTGGCCTCACCACTATTGTGAAATTAAACTCTTGAAACAATAACACCCATCGAGCTAATCTCCCACTTAAATCCGGTTTATTAATTAAGTACTTAAGAGCATCATGATCCACATAGAAAATAAAAGGATATCCCAATAAGTAGTGACGAAATTTTTGCACTGCAAAAACCATTCCTAGGGCTTCTCTCTCGGTAGTAGAATAGTTTTTCTCAGCCGCTATTAATTGGCGACTTGCAAAATAAATTGGATGATCCATTTTGGCCACATCCTTTTGACTCAAAACACATCCTAATGCGATATTGGATGCGTCTACATACACATGGAATGGCATATTCCAATCAGGTGGGATCAAAATTGGTGTAGTACTTAACTTTTCTTTTAATTGGACAAATGCCAATTCGCACTCAGGGGTCCAAATAGGGCTTTCCCCCTTTTCAAGTTTCTTAAGCAGATTGGTAAGAGGAGCTGCTATTTTAGCAAAATTTTCCACCCCCTTCCTATAGTAGCTTCCTAATCCAACAAAACTTCGTACCCCTGTAACAGTAGTAGGTCTAGGGGTATTAACAATTAGGGTAATCTTATCGGGATCAGTACTAATTCCCTCTTTACTTACAATATGACCCAATAGTTTTCCATAGGGTACTACAAATTGACATTTAGCCGCATTGAGAGAAATACCATACTTCTCACATTGTGCTAAACATAATTTTAACTTTTCCTTATGGGTATCTTTACTACTAAACACACAAAAGTCATCAAGGAAAATTTCCATAAAATGAATTAAAAATTGTTGAAATGCAACTGTCATTACCCGTTGAAAGGTGGCAGGAGCATTACACAAGCCAAATGGCATTACTCTATAGGCAAAAGTGCCCCAATCGGTGGTAAAAGTAGTTTTAAGTTGATCCTCTAAGGCAATACTCACTTGGTTATAACCCGAAAAACCATCTAAAAATGAATAACAATCGTGGCCCGCCACAGCATCCAAAATTGTGTCAGTAAATGGCAATGGGAAATAATCTTTCTTAGTGGCAAGATTAAGACGCCTAAAGTCTTGACATATTCTGATTTTTCCATTTTTCTTGGGGACGACAACAATAGGACTTACCCATTCACTAAAGGGTACAGGATAAATAAACCCAATTTCCAAAAGTTTATCAATCTCATCTTTCACCATCAAGGAATATTTAGGATTTAATCTATGTTGTCTTTGCCTTATTGGTTTAGATCCCTCTTCCAGATTTATATGGTGTTGACATACCTCTGGTGGAATTCCCTTTAGGTCTTTATAACTCCAAGCAAAATTAGAAGAATGCTCCCGAAAGAACGTCTTCCAATCCCTTAACTCCACATTGGTTAGTTCACAATTAATATGAATAATTTTAATATTTTCCAAATCACCAATATTTAATTCCATGCATTGATCTTTTGGAACATGTTTTGCAATAGGAGTGGGATCAGAAGAATAATCCCATAGGAGGTCACTCTCATAAGGTGGCTCTAAATCTGAAACAGGGGCCTCTACAGTATAAACTGGCCTATCGGTTAACCATGATTCAATGGCTTTATCCGAATCGGTATTCTCACCACATGGGATCATGAACTCCCCAGGTCCTAATTCCATATAGGTTCCCTTTAATTTCTGTTGAGTCAAAACCCTATTGGTTCTTAAATCCTCCTCCTCATCGTCTGAATCATATTCCAATTCAGATGTAACATTAGGTGATTCCCATTGAGTTTCACCAATGTAAGGTTGAGGATACATACTTAATTTTATTTTGTTTTTATTTTTACCAATAATTATTAAACCTTTTCCCCAATCTTCAATGGCTTTTGCTTGGTACAACCAAGGCCTGCCTAACAACATAGGATAAGAAGTATAAGAAGTACTTGGTTGAAATACAATAAAGTCTATCCAATAAATCAGACCAGCGATAGTGGCTTTTACCGAAGGCAAAACTCCCATTGGTTTTACACGGCTTTGGTCAGCCATCCTCAAAACCAATTTAGTTTCCTGTAATCCATTCAGATGTAAAGCTAACATAGTGTCCCTATTCATTAAATTAACACTCGACCCTCCATCCAATTGGACACCAGTCACTACTAACCCATCTATGCTAACCTCCAATGTGGGGGCTCCAGGATCTTTACTTGAAGCCACTTCATTGACTGTTGGACGAATTCTTTTTCTCACCAAGGTAGAATGTAACAAAGACCGACACATAGGGGCTATTCCCAATAATTGTCTGACTGTTATATCAGCTTTCAATTTTCCCAAATCAGACAGTAAATCGTATTGTGGAATGTCTTGCATGATAGCCATGGGTTTAGATTTTCTACTCCTATGGGGTTTATTCACTCGGACTGGATTACTCATAGAAAAAGACTGTGGTATGGCAGGGATCTCATGTCTCTGCCAATTGGGATGATCTGGCTCAATCACACCATCTTCATTTTGATCCAATTGGGTAACAACTGGTTTCACTTGTTTACCCAATGGATGTGTAAATACTGCCGGAGCAGGGTTAAATGGCCTGTAATCCTCATTAACAATTGGATTTAACGACTTGGTACCCTTGGATTCTGTGTGGCCAATTGGACCTCTCAGATCATCCTTAGAAGGTACTGCAATTGGATTATCACCTATAGGCTGCCTGGTGTTCCCATGGGGCAAATTACTCCCTACAGGGACAGGAGGTACAATAGGATGATTATCAATGGGTTGATCATTCCTACTTGGTTCTATTACAATTGGTGATGTCACATCAGCCATAATTAAAGGTTGAGTCCCATCAGGCTTTTCCTTATGGGCTCTAGCCCTAGTGACAACTCTTTCCACATTATTAATATATTGGACATTAGATTTGTGAGTTTTCATTAATTCCTCAAGTTGATCCTCACATATTAGACCCACATAATTTACACCACAATTATTGTTATTATTATTAGGGTCATTAACTGGACATGTTTCCAATAAAACCAATTTAGCACTAGTGTCTTTATTTCTTACCAATCCATCAGTATCCCTCGGTCCCAATTGTCTAGGGCCATTACACTCCGCACTAGTATGTCCTGCTTGTTTACAATTACCACATTGGGGAACGTATGGGACATTTGCCCGAGCATTTGGACAATTCCTAGAAAAGTGACCCCATTGTTTGCAGTTATAACATTGAACATTAGGATTATTTTCCCAACTTGGTTCTTGATTACCATAAGTTGGTCCATTTTGGTTGGGATTCCCAAATGGCATAGCAGACCATCCCTGGTTCTGATTAGGAATATACCTATTGGGATTCCTTCTATATCCCCCATTGTTAAAATTATTATTATTAACAAAGTTTGGATTGGGATTTTGATTTCCATTGTTATTTCTATTGTTATACCAAATCCTCCGATTATTTCCATTATTATTATTACCGTTAGGATCCCAATTTTTGGTTTCAATATTGGCATTATATCTCATTTGATCATTAGTGTCATCTACTTGATACACTTGATTATTTCTATATCCATTTCTTATCTCATTTCGCAAATTATTTCTTAACTTATTACAATTGGCAATGTCATGATGACCGCCGCAAAATCTACATTCTGGTGATTGATTTAATGGTGAAGGGCAATCTGGCAACATATGCCCTTGACCCTTACAATTGGTACACCAAACATGGGCCCTATCGTCTATTGGTTGACCCCTTTTCTCTTTAGAATTGGTAACTTGCACCGCTAACTCATCAAACTTATTGGTTAATGATAATAGTTGAGATTCCATCGCACTCATTGGTGCGGTTGGAGTAGGATAAGTAATTTGTGGGGGTGCTACCGCATTATTAGTTTGCACCGGTGTGGCAATTGATAATGGGGTAGGTTGTGCGCTACCCACCACCGGTTGTGACACATAATAGGGATTAGGCATATAACTCTTATTTGGACCAACATACGCTGGACCAGAATTATAAGTGTTAGGCATTCCCATATAATCAGTTTTAGATGGAGGAAGTATATATTGGACATGGGATTGTACCGCTACTCCCAATAAATCCTCATAAAGGGTTTCTTCCATAAATTTAGCTCTAGCATAAGCCGCAGCCAAATTTGCACTTTAACACTCTTTAACACTCGTTCTTAACCTAGAAGGTGTTAATCCTTTTATAAAAATTCTCATTTTCTCCTCATTGGAAACCACTTGGTCTTGAGGTATCCTTATTATTATATCACTAAACCGTCCATAATATGAATCAATGGTCTCCCCTTGATTCATAGTTAGATCATGGAGTTGATCCATTAATCTACCATTAAAAGCAATTGGTCTAAAGGTCTCTAAAAATGTATCTCTCAAGTTATTCCAATTAGCAAATGCCCCAATTGGTTGTCGATTAAACCAATCCCTTGCGGCACCTTGTAAGGTACCGGGAAAAATGGCCAACCAATGGGTTTCATGCCTGGCATTATTGGCATTACATGATGTCAAGAATTCTTTAATATGCCTATCGGGATCAGCACCTGGCTGCCCATAGAATGTTGGGAAAGGTATGGTGGAATATGGCCTATCGGTTGCTTGACCGGGTGCCATAACCACTGGTAATACATTTCCAGCCATTGGATTATTTTGCCTATCTGGATTTTCCACAATTGGTTCACTTCCTATCGGAGGTAAACTTGCTGGAGATCTAGTTTGTAGGGGTAAATTATGAGATATAAACACAATAGGTTTTCCACTACCAGTATTGGATACTGGATTTTCCCAATTTTCACCCAATGATATTGTAATACTTATAGAAGAACTCCTATCGGTTGATGAACTAGACTGACTTGATCTAGGATGACTTATACTATAGGTTAAAGCTGCCCTTAACTCTGATGGATCTACAATAGACCTATAAATAGTTGAACTAGCTAAAGATTGAGCATCACAAGAATGCGAAGAAATAGGAGGTTCTCTCACTAAAGTCTGCAAGGCATCATAAATAATTGAATAAGCAATTCCTTCGGCCCTATCAATAGCTTGATCGCCAATTGCTCTGTTATTAACTACTTCATTCCTTTCATTCAATTGGTAAGAACCTGTGTTTAATGGTACTAATTGGTGATCATTATTAACTCCCATTGCACGTTCAGTTTCCAATATGGGATTATCAGTTTCACCAACCAAATTGGGTGGTGAATCCAATCGGAAATTAATTTCAGGCCATCCAAGCCTTTCACCTAATAAGTGAGAATTCTCAGAATTCAAAAACGACAGTGACGGTCCGATTGGTGATTCGTCAGAGGTCACTGCCCATCCCAATGGGGATGTATTTCTACTTGATTGGAAATAATCTTCCAAATTGATGGTTACCCCAGTAGTATCCCAATTGTCTATCCTAAAAGCTTGTTCTGCACTAAATAAGGACTCCTTCCAATTGTTCTATGAACAATATTCCTTGACACTATTGGAGACACTGTCCCAGGTTCCAATGGGTCAACTATTGATTTATGTCTAATCTCTATATCCAATAGAGTTTTTGCTCTTCTTTCGGCCCTAACCGACCTAGGTGTAGGTGCACTAACTCTACCGATCTGACTTGGACTTCCATGTTCTGACATCAAACATTCTAACACACTTATAATTAATTTTCATGTTCAACTTATTGGTTCAACACAAATCCAAGGAAATAATTTAAAACTTTGGAATTCCCAAACTTAATTAGCTACCTCCCCGGCAGCGGCGCCAAATGTTAAGTAGTAATTTTGACCAATTGAAAATTAATCCAATGTGGTCTGATTCGTTCGCTAGGGAGGTATGTAATTAAAGAATTGGGATTATGACTTCAACACCCATGGGATGGTTCAATCCAGACTTAACTCAAGTACCCATGCTTCCATAACACCTCATTGGTAACAGTACCAATCTCTCAATTTTCATATGTAAAACCAAAAGCTAACCTCTTATTGGTGCAAGATGTATTCTTCAATAATCTTCTACTCCATCGTCTTCATAATATTCTCCAAGTTGCCAGAACATCACCGCTTCGATGCTGCAAGGCTCTTGTATGATTCCCGTCCACTTGTGCTCAGGTTCAAATTTGATCAACCATTGGTAATCTTCTTCTCTCAACACCGCTCCAATCGGTGTATCTTTGTTGGTCTTCAACAAGATGTGAATCTCTTCACAGATCTTCTTCTTTGTCTCCAAACTTATTGATTTCACTATTCCTCCCAAATAATGCGCTCTTCCATATTTTTGTTTTAACAATTCTCTCAACTTGTCTATTAATTCCCTATTGGTTAATTTCACACCCGGCATAGGTGTTAATAACCACCTCACGACATTGCTCCCATCTCGGCAATTAATGCTTCATTCTTTTCCTGACATCTTTTTCTCCATTTTCCAATTATTCTTCTTCTTTAATTTTCTTCATTTCATTTTCCACTTCTTCTTATTTTCTTTTTAATCCATACTTCTCTTTTTATTTATTTTTCTATTTATTATTTTTATTATTTTATTTATTTTATTTTTCTCTTATCAGACACAGGTCTGATTACTCTCCAATTGTTGATTTCTCTTCACTGGTCCCCAGAGCCAATGGGGCAACACCTCCCAATCTGGCCTCAATCAACTCCAGCATACAAAGTACCAATTGGTAACATGGCCATGGCATACACCCATGCCTGTTCAACTTCTCCAATTGGTTTCAGTCTACTCCTCTAACACAATCAACTCCAATCAGTTTAATTACCAATGGGGAACACAACTTCCCATTGATAATAAATCACTCACACATCCACATTCGCTCAACAGGGCTTCCTCATTGGTTTCTCCAATTTGTCTACAACGACACTCCCTCAACAGTCCTCCAATCACTATTCTCCAATAGTCTCAATCACATTCTCTTCACTCACCTTTTTATTGATTTTCATAATTTTATAAATCAGACACAAGTCTGATAATGCTCCAATCAGCTTATCCCTCAATCAGCTCTTCTCCCAATGGGTAATTCAGATCCCCATGGGTATTACTCACATCCAGCATACTTTACTTAATTGGAAACCAGCCCATGGCATGCACCCATGCTGGTTCGTTAATTCCAATCAGTTTCAAATCTTCTCCATTCACCACTTACTCCACATCAACATCAAACTCCAATGACACAGTTTCCAGAATCATATTTCCATTCCTCCAATAGTTCCACACATCACAGTCACAGTTACCAAAGAAAGCTAAAAACTCAACTAATACTTCCCTATCTCCAGGAAGGAGCTCCTGCACTACACACAAAGAGACTGTTTTTCCAATCGGTTTTGTCCTGACTTATACTACCCGATTGGTTCGGTTGGTTACCACCAACCACCTAACTGCACTGTTTCCAACCTATTGGGAAACTAACTGCTACTAGCCGCCAGTTACACTACCAGAATCCTACCTATTGGTAACACCACCACTAGAACCACAAAAAGTCACCAATAGAGAAAAAAGAAATAAATCTAACTACCACAAGGAGCTGGATTTTCTCAAAGAGTTGGGTTTCAAGGAAGAGGTGAAGAAGGAGGTTGGAGGAGGTGTTGGAGGAAGCATGAATGAAGGGCATGGAAGCTAGGGTTTGTGGATCTAGGGTTTAGAAGAAGATTGTGGTGTAAGAGGCTTTTGACACAAAGGAGGTGGAGATTCTTAGGCGTGGAGGCGGTACAAGGAGATTCACGACCACGGTGAGAAGATTCAGAGACTAAACCACGATTTCAAGGAGGTTGCGCGTGCAACAAAGAGGTGAGAAGAAGTTGTGAACAAGGTGATTCTTGCCAATTGGTGGGTTTTTCTTGTTTGTACAACTTTCTTGTTTGTTAGATCTCTTCTCACCTTTCTTTTCCCGGGGTGAACTCCAGTTGCCTTCTTTCTGGCCGAAAGAAAAGTCTCCCGGTAGACTCTACCTAGACCTTGTATGTCCTAGATCTTGATTTCTTGTACTTGTGCGTCTACCTTCTTGTCCCATCATTTGTTTTCCATTGTCCCGGCCTTGTGGCAAGTCTTCTTTTATGTTTTCTCTATTCTCTCCTCTTCTCTAGGTCTTGCCTAAAATTTCCATTTTTTTCCCAGCCTCCCCGGTCAATTGAGAAATCATAAAATGTTCTCTTAAGTCATCTTTTTTTGTTTGAAGTGGTCAATTGTGATGTTGTTTCGTTAGTCGTGATACTAGATACGTGAGATACCTGCATCCACGTTAGTCTAGTAAAGTGTTCCGGAGAAAGTACACCAGTTGCCCGGTATACTTGTGTGCTTTCCAGGCCGGACCGGAATTTGTAATAGGTTTAGTAGAGTGATTGGTGTAAATACAGGCACATCACGGAGTTGGTCCATTCCGGATGACATAGCTCTACCGGTAACACTGGGGCTTTCAAGATTGACCCGAACAAGTGGGAGGCGATTGCAAAAGGAGAACAATTTGAGGAAGGTGGTTGAGTTTTTAAACTCAATCTTCTGGTCAATCCTTCCATAGATCTTCCGGAAGCTAATTTTACTCTTCTGAAGGGATCCTTTGGATGAACCTATGTTACATGTTATTGTGAATTTATTCTATCCGTTGATAGGATGTTGCTAGGTTTGGTAGATTGACGCTAGACTGAGAGTAGTGCTGTCGATGGGGCCCCATTGTGCACCCGGTCACGACCACTTGAGTGATTTCTCTGGCTACCTACTTTTGTTAGAGAATGTTTTCCCGGTCTAGGACGAGGAGTTTTCCGATTTATCGCTCGAACTGGTAATCCGCAGGTGACAAGACAACCCTAGGAGCTAGATGCCGTTTTGTCTTTTTGTGGATCTCGTTTTTGGAGGATAGCTATTGACTTTTGTGCACTCTCTAGGAGCTTGATGCCATTTCCACCTTCCCTGCTATCATTTACCCAAGAGGACCCTTCCTTGCAATAATCAGGACCCCATCCAAAAAAAAAGGGGC
Source organism: Bryoerythrophyllum caledonicum (assembly GCA_963971425.1). Lineage (NCBI taxonomy): Eukaryota > Viridiplantae > Streptophyta > Bryopsida > Pottiales > Pottiaceae > Bryoerythrophyllum > Bryoerythrophyllum caledonicum. The sequence continues at coordinate 17,217,758 of OZ020523.1, read as the reverse complement.
CAAGTTTGGCTCCACCGCCTCGTGGCCTCCTCGGGTAATTCTTAATGAGAGGTCAATTTGCCCTCGGAAACTCTGACTGTTGCTCAACCAAGTAAAACATTGATAATTGGAAGCGCATTATAGTAATAATTCCTATAGGAAGGAAATTGGATTTGACTCTCAACTGGGTGTCAACGCTTGCAGATGCTGGTTGACTTGGGCTTGGCACATTGTACACAAAGAAGAAGATGAAAGGGTTACACATTGGTAGACGTCACTGCACTACAAGCAACCGTGTTGCTCCTCACTCAAAAAGTGTCACCCTTCACTACGTAGAATGTGAAAAATGATGATTTCTCTTGTTTTTTGTGACTCGACTAACTCACAAACTTCTAAAATACTTGAAATAGTAAGTGAGGGGGGACAAGGTTGCTACACTAATGATGTTCATTAGTGTTATGGCACCAATAGTGTTACTACCCCTATGACCTGACTTTCACTAAATGTTAATTTGTTTACATTTAGTGTTTAATCTCAAAAAATCAGCCTAACAAAATTGCTCATAACTTTTGCATCACGACAAATTAGAGGATGTACCATATACCAATGGAATTTCCTTGAAAAGACACTTAAGCTGGTCACCTCACTCGATAGAATTGGTGCAAAAATAATAAAGATATGCCTCCTCAAACTTAAAACCAAAACTCAAGAAATCTGCTCAAAAATATTCGCTTCTACTTTTTATTTAAGACGAATTTGAAGATGAGTAAGGTGCCATTGGAAGCGTCTTTTCAGATCAGTTTAGATAGGCACCAGAAACTCTCAAATTGGACAAAAATTGCCCCCAAAATCATCATTTGAAAATCCAACCTTCAAAAAATCAGCCCAACATGGAAGGTTTGCTTTTGACATGTGGCAAAAGTTACAGAAATTGACAATTAGTGTTTAAATTGACATTTAATGTTGCTACAGTAGTAGGGTAATTGACATATAGAGTTTAAGTTCGTAAATAGTGTTGCGAACACAAATGAACATCATTAGTGTAGTAGTGCTGCGGGATCATATTACTTCACGTTCCTCAAGATTGATGTCAAAATCATGTCTTCATTGCCTACCATGACAAATGAAATGATATCTCGCCTTTCACGCTAACACATACAAGTCTTTGCGATAAGCAAAAGAAATACATAGGACTACACTATTATTGATATTTTGTGTTCAGCACAATGTTTGAATTAGAAATGTTGCTATAATTTTCTTCACTTGATGAATATTTAGACTAAAGCACGCCTTTCTATACTATTCAAAGAGGGGATCATTGTAACCATAGTTGGTAAAAAATTCATCAAGAGTAAGAACTTATAAAAACAATCATTGTGGTTAACACTAAACATCAATTTTAGTGTACGGTATGTAGGGGTCACTTTCGGCACCTACCTAGTGAAGTAGTTATTTTTTCAAATTGTAGTGGTTTGGACACAACGGATATCACATAGGTATTACATGGATATCACCTAGGTATTACATGGGTATCACCTAGACAAGTCTCTTGATTTTTCCAAATTTTTTGGACATTCTCCATTGTGAATTAATTATGTACAAAAGTGACCAGTGTGTAGAGTACGCTACACATGTTGAGTACACCGTTCAAGTAAATATAGTATGGACTAGAGTAGTTCAAGATTCTAGACTAATTGGAAATTTACATGCAGTCATCTACTAACACACACTTGTTTGGAAATGAATGCCCAATCAAAGTCAACATGCATGTGCTTGATGTAAAATAATGCAGGTGACCCGCATCAATAATGAAATCCACACCATATTTAGTGAACGTAGTAATATTGATTGTAAAAAGGCAAGGCGGTAGAATTGACTGTGTTGTAAAATCCCCTCCCCTAAGGAGAGAATGACAGGAGAGCGTGCTCCGTAAATTCTGGTGAGGTGGGCGTAGGGACTTAGTCTCAAAACAAGTGCCACAGGCCACAAGGAGTGCTGGACCTTGTGGACGAGCCCCTGTTTGCACTAGTTTTTGAGGGAAGGAGTGAACTCAGGGTGCAGAGAGTGTGTTGGAACGGCTCAAAATTTTCAGATCTGAGGTTAGCACTACCGATCTAGATGTTTTTGAAGAGAGATTTGTGGTGAGTTATTCTGAAAGCTTGGGAAACGTGTGTTGGACACTTAGATCTATCTTCTCCCGCATCTAAGAGCGCTAGCTAGGCCAAGGATCTGAGAATAGTCCCGATCTGTGGGGACCTCCAGATAAGTCCCTTGCATCCCACCAACCCAGGCATCGCAAACATCCAACATAGATCCACGAACCAGCCCCCCCGAGCGCAAGAGCGACTTCAACACGCACACCCAGGTTACCTCTCACGCAATCAGTTGTATTACATACTTTGTTTTATTTGCTTCATGCTTCACACTTGCTTCAATTATTTCCATACACGTTTTAGCTTCAGATCTCACAAACACTAATCACAGCACCTTAGATCTCACACACACTAGTCACAATACTACACATCAGCACCATGTCACTAACCCTCTAACCCCTAAGCACATAAATAGGTTGTATGTATTTGCACGCCACGCGCGGCAGCGCTGGCAAAATCTCTGCAGAACTAAACAGCAAACGAGAAGAGCCAACCACGACGCCAACATATCCTGCAAGACGCTGATCCAGTACGAGGACACACATCTTCACATCCACGTGAGATTGGAGGCGCGATATCACAACTCGAAATCACATCGCACGCATCCACAACAGATTTGCGCCATTATCACAACTCCACAGATCAGCATCAACAGCGAGAAGAGATCGGGAGGCAGCCAACGACAAAGGAACAGCAACCTAATATCAACAGCACATCAGCAAACACATCTCCAGCACGAAGAAACAAGAATACGGATAAAAACCAAGGTAAGTAGATCTGTAAACCCTCCACTCTTTCTCACCTCCTCCCCCCCATCTCCACAACCTCTCTGCAACAGGTATCCCACTCCTCCGCCCCCCTCTCTCTACCCCACACCACCCTCTCTCTCCCTGTCTACAGCCGTTCTCCCTCCTCGCCTGACCCCTGGAAGCAATACCCTACTCCCCCGCCCCCCCCTCTCTCCCTCACATCCCCCTCACCTCCATCTCCCACCATCCCCTCTCCTTCCCTGTCTATCAATCCTCCCCCTCTGCGCTTGATCTCCACAGCTCTCCTCACCTCAAAAACCCCAGCCCCGCACTCACAGTCCAATCCCCTAGTCACAGCGCTCATACAGACCCGGACTCACACTCACAACGCTCATACAGTCCAACCCACTCACAGTCACAGCGCTCACACAGAATCGGACACTCGCCCCAATCCACCCCTGCGCACTCACAATCGAAACAAGACAACTCCTGCAAGAGCTGGAGCGCTGAGTGTGGAAGCAGCCTAAACCTCGCCAACCGCCATTTACAACGGCACACTTCAAACCCACCCAGCGCCGATCACAACGTCCCTGTCGCGACGCCTTCCCGAAACAGAACCCCTCCCTGTCAACAATCAGCGACCTGCACTTTTTGCAACCCCCTACTCTACCGACCCCACTACCTACGACCCCCCTCCTCTACCGACCCCCTCCCCTACCGACCCCCTTTCTCACGCCTCCCCTCCCTATTTAATCCCCTCCCCTACCAACCCCCTTACTCACGACCCCCTCCCTGTTTAACCCCCTCCCCTGCGACCTACAGCCCCCTAGCGACCCAAAAAAATTAGCGACCCCCCTATTTGCGACCTCCTCTCCCCTACCGACCCCCTTCTTTTACCGACCCCCCTCCTTAACCCGCCACGACCCCCCTCTCATCTTGCGACCTCTCACTACAACCGTCATTCCTTCATATGACCCCCTCGCTCCCCGGATACGACCCCTCTTCCCATTCACGACCTCTCTCTCTCTCTACTACCCCCCACCTCTCCCTCACAAAACCGAAATCCCCCACCCCACACCCCAATCTACTTATACCTCAACCCTCATCACCCTCTCCTAAACCTCTCTCACTCTATACCCAACCCTCTCCACCACCTATACTAATAGAGCCAGACAACACCGCATGAGTAGTGGAGGCCAAAGCCAATCCACCCCTCGTAAAACCAACGCGAAGAAAGATAGTGGTGCAAACACACATAGAAGAACCAATAGTGTAGAGCTCCAAGAAAACCCCACACACAACCCACCCCCAAGACAAGCCAAAACTACTAGCACCTCTAGAATAGAAGCCACACCCGCCAAGACAATACCGTTGACTTCGAATAAATTAGCAAACCCATCTTTGCCACGCGACCTCACCCCCAAACCAAGAGGTAGGAAGAAGAAAACATTAGAAATTAACTTCACCCCACCACAACCACCACACCCAGAGTCCCCAATTCATCTCTCAGACGACCAAGAGGACATCCCTCTTACATTCTCTAGAACGACCCAGAGGCGTAGGGTTACCACCTCTCTCCCTCTATCCCCTGACCACAAAAATCAACCCACCTCCATTGAAACCTCGAACACCATGGACCAACTCCAAAAGGAACCTAGCATTACCACCGAAGCCATGGACATAGAAAACGGCGAATCCAACTCCAAGACAACTTCTACTGACAAAGCCTCCACCTTTGACCCTATAGAAGTACAACATCCTGCAAAAAAACACAGAGGGAGTACCTCAGACCCAAAACCTAGTAGTAGCACCCCAAACCAATCCACATTTCACTTTTGGTTGGGCTTTCCAACCATGGAGAAGCTTGCGAAGGACGCAAACCTCGACCAACTATTCAGTGGGGAAAGTGTACCTGATATGATGATCAGAGGAGTACCTAAGTCAGAGGCAGAGGAAGCCATGAGTGCCACAAGTGACAATATCATACCCCCGAATTCCTCAAATATTATATCCTAAGGCAAGGGAGGATGGTGTTGAGGGGCAACACTACAACCTTACACAACTCCCATTTGATATTCCCACCAACCCTGAAACTGGCCTATCATATGATTTTCATGTGGCCATCTTGTTTAAACTACCTAAGACCCCACTGTTTCATGACGATGTTAAGAGGCTCGCCAGAGATAGGCTCGCAAAGATGGACATCCCCCTTGGTACTAACCTCTTGGACCCACTAGCCATCCACTGCAAAGGAGTGAAGAAAGAAGGCCAAAAGCATGTCTTCTCTGGGTTGATCAAACTACACCTTCTCAACCCAGCAACCGATGCCATTTCCCTCCTCCAAGGCACACGATACTTCATATTGCAACTTGACCCTATGGGACCGGCGTCCATGGGAAAGTTTGCAAAACGTGGCATGCAGTAGCCCGTCAAGGCCTATCCGTCAACATCAACAGTGATAACTTATGTGGTATCCCTGCGCACATCTTGTTTCATAATGTGGTTCTTAATGGCTTTACCCGTAACCTTGAGTTTGAAATTACTGATGTCCAGAAACATGAGAAGGAGCCTTTTGCATGGATTGTGGCACCCACTCCTACCCAAGCGAAGAAACTAGCAACACACCAGATTACGACCTTCCATGAGATCATCCCCGCGAAGCCCAATAATATTGGAACCTTTACAACCGCTGATAGGGCAAAGAAGGATGCGCTCACACTCACGCTATCTCAACTGCCAATCTTGTTGAGCGTGGTTGAAACCACGGAGGCCATCACGAAAGCTTTGGAGGCCAAGAGCATTGTGAACATCTGGTTCCACCGGCAGATTAGTGGCAAACACAATGGCTCTAACAATGTGTAAGTCACTAATCCTATTGTCTATAGACAATATCTTAACCAAACCTTCAACATTGGTTGTCACCAAGTTGAAATTCGACCCCACCGTCGTAGTCTTGATGGCATTGATCCCCCCCCACCACTTTGGTGGAGAAATGGGGATTCAATGATATAAACACCGCCTTGGTGAATACGGTTGCCGCCATCAACCCCACCACCGCTCCCACCACTAACATACGTGAAGAGATGGCCGCTATTGTGGCGGATGGTTACAAAAAACTCCGCATGGAACTGTCCACTCTCAAGAAAGACATCATTTGAGAGACTAGAGAATACACCGACGCCCGCAACGCCGAGGTATACTCAAAACTTGATGATGTTGAGAAGCTAATGAGTGCCGCTTTGTCTGTGATGAAGGGTATCAAATCCAATCGAGAAAAGCCATCCCTCCCCTCCTTGGATGACCCGTCAAACGTGGATTGATCAAAGACCGCCCACAAACTCTCCAACAACATGGTGGTCACCGAACTCCTCCATGCCTAGCTACATTTCCATTGGTAGTCGCATCTCTCTCCATTACCTCGCAATTTTACCTTATCACTCCCCTCTCCCTCCTCCATTCTATAGTATTGTTAGTCATACATCTCATTAAAATCACTTATTACTGTACTCTCCACTCACCTACAACCCTCTTTACTCTTTCTACACCTCCTACCTCCCTAGAAATTGTTGTAGCTCCCAATAGGTGTTTCTTTGTAAATACATGTCATTTGTATGAGTATAAACCCATGAGAAGGCCACAACCTCTCCCATGGGCTCTTCTAACTCTTATGACAAAGGTATATGATCAATACCACCACAAAAATATACATACTCCTTATCATTGTCAATGGCATTGGCATACTACCAAAATTCCCACTAACTCACACATACCACACGACAAAAAACATAAAATACCACCACAATTTTGCCAAAAACAAGTGCAATTTCCCACAAGCGACACATATAAACATCCCCACACCACATTACCAATAGATTACGAAACACTACTAATACCTAACACACTCACCCAAATACCGAACAAAGACAAATACCAATCACAAACTACACTACCACATTTACTCATCACTCAAAAGCAGAACAAAGACAAAAACCAATCACAAATTACGTTACCACATATACTCATCACCCAAAAAGCTAGACACCTCCCCCCACTCACACGCTCTCACACACACATACTTCCCAAAATCAATACACCATATATCACAAACATGCTACACCAAACCACCACACTACACCAACTATACACACATCCACAACCAATCCTCACCCCTGTTAATCACAACAACATCCAGACCACAATATACTCTAATGACAAAAACCACAATTCCATCAACACCGATAAAAAGCCCCACACAAAAACCAATACACACAAAATAAATAATTAAAATAAAATAAACACCATAACCACAAGAAAAAACACAGTGTTACACATCAATACAAAGACAAAAACACCTAATATCATCTATGCAATCACTATCCCTACACCTGACAGAAACGTAAATACAAAGACAACAATACACCCAACCAAAGACACGAATACACATTCAAACAAACACAAACTCAAAAATATGAAGAAACATCCAAAATCCACAAAAAATTTAAAAATGATAAAAAACAACACCTCAAAATACAGTACTAAACATACACCCAAACACATAAAAATACTATTACTTCTAAGCCGAGACATAGAAACCAACCCGGGTCCCATGCCTAATATACTAAAAAGACACCCCACATCACATAAGAAAAATGCCAAAATTTACTTCATACCGAATACCATAAACACATTACAAAATCCTTCGCACCTTTCCTCAAAAACACACATACACTACACCACACACACAACGATACATACTCAAACATTGCCCAATACATACAACAAAAAAATATGCATCCACCACCCCACATCCTATATGCCCTAATAGTCACCACCCACCCACACATAGATGAATGCAACCACCTCCTAAATCCACAAAACTTAAACACAATCACATGGACTAATATACTTCTACAAACTTTACTAAACCTACAAAACCCACCAGAACGACACATTCACAATACGCACCCCTATATAAAGTTTCTTGAAGACAACCAAAATATTATAAACCATAAAAACTCAATACATAAACTTTATGACTTTTTACACAACCACACCATACCCCCCTCAAATGAAACGATAAAACTAAAATTCCCTTACCTCCCTAACAATCTTATTAATGAACTACTAAAATGTTTAGACCCTATACCGGAATACATCCGCCCACCAACACCACTTCCCCACATCCCCCCACAAAATCAAGGCATCAGATCAAATCAAGAAGATACATACATAATCACATGGAATGCCTCCTCTCCAAACACTGCCCTACCTAGCTTACAAACTTTAGTAACACACAAAGCCACGCCACCAGCCCTCATAGTTATACAAGAAACAAAACTATCCGCCACAAAATCTACAAAATATATACAAAATACATTCCAAGACTATAAACTCATCTTTAACAATACACATGCACTTACAAGGTGCATTCAACAAAGAAGACCATACACACCGGGTCACGGTGGCCTCTTAACACTGATACACAAAAAATATGCTTTCCCAAGCAACATCAACAAAATTCCCACCCCAATGCACATATCACCTTATATTCAAATAATAAAAATCACTAACCATCCACTACAACCATGGTTAATCTTTCACATGTATATGCTATCCCATCCCGAAGATACTAGATACGTCATAGATATACAAGACACTATTACATCTCAAATTAACAATAATCCCAATCACACATACCTATTATGTGGAGACTTCAATAGAGACATAGCACTAATTGGCCGCCAAAATGGAAATAATAACACCCCCCCTCAAAACATTGACTACCAATGGCGCCGCTTCACGGAAAACCTAAACTTTGTTTACATCAATACCGATACACAATTCTCTAGACAAGGTGGCTATAATTACAACGATTGGAGCCTAATAGATGGATTCTATATAAATACAAACAACAATAGACAATACACCTCTACAACATACAAAGATGATACTCTCAACTCGGACCACTCACCTATACAACTGCACATTCCAAACAACACATTAATTAATAGAACTCCCACAATACCAAATAATGAGACTATACGAATACTCAATCCTATACCTAAAGACAATATAGAAAATTTCAACACAAAATTCTTTGAAGAAAATTCCTCACAAATAGACTCCCTCACAAACACTCTCAAAAATAATAGTCATCTATCACAAATACAATGGCAAGAAGCATGCCACACCCTAGATAAACTCATCAACAGAATCTCCGATACATTAGAACAAACTTGCAGAGCTCATCCAATACCTCAAACGACAAACATAACTTCTCAACAAGGAGGTTATTTACCCCGCAAACTTTCTAAAACTTGGGAACAACACCTAACTACATACCATGTTATACGGAAAACCATTAGAATTGTAAAAGACAACCCTCAATGGCATAACCATCCCATATGCAATGAACTACTAACTCTACAACACACCCAAATCCCTATTCCGCCACCTCCAGACCTACCTCATGATACATGGATAAAAGATATCGCCCTAATTGCAAAAAATGCCAACATACAAGCCCGAAAAATAACCTCAAAATATGCCAAAGATAACATTAAAAAAGCCATCTCAAAATATAGACAAATACACGAAATTAGCCCCAAGAAAATTAACAAGAGAGTCTTTAAAAACCATGAATCCCTGCCAATGGACTGTATCTTAGATCAATACAACAACATTCTAACTAGCCCATAAGACATTGCAAATGAAATATTCAACCAGCAAACAAAGAGCAATAGACCAACAGTATCAACATGTAATTATCAACCACAACATCGAATTGAATGTACATGCGCAGTACGCCAATACCCATGGCACGACCTTGATGGGTTTACCCTTGAAAAACGAGGCGAACCAGAAATCCCACTACATAAATACTTTAATATAGCCACATACAACACATGTCTCCGTAACCTTGGTAACAACAAAGCCCCGGGCCCAGATCGTATACCAAACTCAATACTCAAAAACATGCCCCCAAGATTCCATAAATTATTATCCCTATTCTTCTCGCACTGCTATAAACAAAAACAAATGCCAACGTCATGGAAATCAAGTACAACAATTCTACTATACAAAAAAGGCGATCCAGCTATACTACCCAACCATCGGCCAATTGCACTAGCTAACACAATATACAAACTCTTCACTAGTACACTCACGTCTATACTATCCTCATACGGTGAAAAATTCAAAATCCTATACAACAGTCAAGAAGGATTTAGAGCAGAAAGAAGTACCGCTAGACAAATACAAACTATAATAGCCACATTAGAAGACGCAAGATTTACAAACCAAGATATATACATACTATACGTCGACTTTAAGAATGCCTTTGGCTCAATAGACCATGCCCGATTACTAGCAATAATGATGGACCTTGGTTATCCAAAAGATGCAACTACACTTGTTGGAAACATCTACTCTCAATCATCTACTTGCTATACCGGTGAACACTTCGGGAAAACAAAACCCATACCCATCCAAAGAGGAACTATACAAGGGAATACCCTTACTACACCAAAATGGACCATACATATACTTAGGTACAAATCTTGTTCCCTCACTAAAATGGAAAATCCAAATCCACACCACAACGACGAAACTCATCAAACAATGCAATGAACTCACAACATGCCCGGCCACCATGAAACAAAAAATAAAAATGGTAGATACCGTACTACGCCCAGGTGTGGCATACAGTTTCTACAGTGTACCATACTCTATGCCTGCTATCAAAAAACTTGATAAAAAAATAATAGCCATACAAAAAACTATTTGTGGATTACCAAAATGTATGTCAAATGCAATAACCCAACTCCCACATAACCTATTTGGGCTTGAAGCTTTCTCCCTCAAAAACGCATATCTCCGGTGTATTGGTGAGCAACTCCAAAATGCTTTAAATGATAAAGGTAGACTTGGAAAAATATATAATGGGTTAACTCATTATGTCATTGCCCAATATGGTGGCGCCGAAAACATACCTAGAATTAAAAAAAGTGATTGTATAAGATCACCAATAACACGAACATTCTTCTTATTAAAACACATAGCTAAAGTCCATCTTAAAAGTACGCTTCCAAACTTCCTCATCAATCCTACATCTCTAGAAATACTATGGCGCCAGGAAACACTAAATCATAACACACTCAATGCCCAACACTCCCAAAAGCTCCTACAAAAACTCCTCTCAAAAAATATCTTTGAACTAAACCAAATCACCTTACCGAACGGCACACACATCATGAACAATGAGGACTTCAAAGCCTACCACTTCACTCCATCCAAATTATTAAAAAGTGCTCTAAACGTTGCTAAACAACTATTTTGCCATACAACATGCCCCACCACATGTCACACCCTTTGTAACATACACCCATACTCCTATATCCTTCAAGATTCATTCATTACCATCAACAACAACATCACCCCAAGAACTATCCCCCCACTAATCAATCCCCCTAACCCCCCACATCCATACCACCCCCGTCCCCCAACATACATCCCCAAAAACCCTACCACATATCCCATTAATAACATCTCACACCATAAACATATACAACACACGGATACGAATAATATACAAAAAACCTACACAAAATATTTATGCCAATGGCAACACAACGAGAACACATACAACAAATGGCTTCCCCAAAGAGACCTTTTCCCGCGACATGACATCAATACCTCCACACATAACATCGAAAAGTTAAAACAATACTACCAAAAAATTCAAAACATAACTTACTCAGATATCATCCAAAACCACCACCTCCAAGAACAATTCTCAGACTCAAGATCCGTAACACCACCCATAATTATTCCACTCCTAAACATCCTTACAACAGAATGCAATCCCGAAAATGATATCTTTACACTCGCAAATACGATAAAATAGATAACAACCAAGCACATCTATATGAAGAAAATGGCCGACACCTACACACTATCCCCATTACTCGACTCCAATGGTTATGGAATCAATACCATACAAAACTACAAACTTCTACAAACATCGAACCAACGACCCAACCTTTTGAAACAGAATTAATTTGGCTATACCAAAGATATAAATACCGAATACCAAAAAATGACCCCCTCAAAAATGCGCAATACACAATACCCACACCCATTTTAGATTCACTAATCTCATCCTTTAACATCGAACAATCATACTTCTCTTCCCCGGTCACATGCTCTACCAAACTAAAAAAATTCTACTCATCCCATGAAAGAGACAAAATATTCGGATCCTTGGGAAAGGCCTTTGACTACAAATGGATCGGTAATGGTATAGCTCACCCCCACAACGAGAAGGAAATGGAACAAACAATACACTAGGCTAGACTCGCCGCCAAACACAATCCAAACAACACAAATACAATCATCATCACACCGAACAACAATTGGTACCTAAACAATAACCAACACTTAAATCCATTTCCAGACTCCCATATCATTGCATCATTCGAGGCAGACTCAATACCATACGAAGAACCTACTATTCCACCCGAGCTAAAAAAACCCCGAATCGAGTCATCTACATTACAAATAATATGTGTCCATCATCAAAATCAAACCCTTGGCACCCTAGAACAACTTGCTGAACTTAACTCTATAACAAACAATTTAAATATACACCGATTATACACAAAACCAGCCCCGCCGACACCTATACAAACCCCCGTAAACAGAAGTAAAAACTGGTCAAAACTAAACTATATCAACAATACATTAAACTACTTCGTCACACCGCCCCCTCTCCCAAACTATCCAACTCATACCACACAAAATTTAACCCCGAACATAGTTATTACATAGATGGCTCCTTTAAACCACCAGAACAAATTAGTCCGAGATCTTGGCGTAGAGAAAAAGCTGGATATGGCATATACAATTCTACCAAGGAAATTAAACTAGCCAAAAGACTCCATGGACTATAAAATATCCTCAGAGCAGAACTCATGGCCATTCACAAAACACTACAAATCATCACAACAAAATACAACAATGAACCCGCACATATATTCACAGATTGTATTAATGCACTCTACTTACTAAACACTCAAATAACACATCCTACCCTTCACAATAGTCACCCCGACCAAACCATATTAACGTCAATGGTCCAAATGTTACAAAATCGTACACAAATCACAACCCTCCACAAAGTGAGAGCCCATGCTAACATTGATGGCAACGAACAAGCAGACAAATAAGCAAAAGAAGGCCGAGAAAAAACACACAAAAATGCCAAAGACCCACACGAACATGCCCATGCCACCCCATACTATTTTCAAAAAGAAGACTCGCCTTCCAAAGAAGATACCCCCGACAAAGGCCCAATTAGATTTTTGGACAAATATCTCAAAAAACAAGACTTCTACAGCAACCTAGATACAATCTCAGACAACTTCCCTAACATAGAAAAGTGGACTAACAACAATGACATAGATAATGAACTCTCTACAAATTTTTGGAAAAACCCCATCATCACCGATTCACAAATAACATGCCTTATCAAATTCCGTACCGGTCAATTCATGGGAAATGCCCGTAAACAACTCTTCTTTGGAATAGAAAGATTTCCATCCATAACATGCCCCATATGCCCCTCAACGGACCCCGACACATGGCTACATGTTCTACTCAAATGCCAAAACCACCACATACACTCCCTAATTGTTAAAAGACATAATAAAGCGGTATGGGAAGTCCGAAAACTAATCACCTCCTACAATAAATCGAGATGTTTTATAATGATGAATGCCGGCACTTTTAACAACAATCCACAAGAAAAAACGGTCCCCCCTTGGCTACTCCCATGCTCATGTATGACCCAAAGATGTCATTGCAACGCTAGGCTAAAACCGGACATCCTTTGTGTTAAAGGTTTACCATATAATGACCCACCACCCGGTAACATCAACCAAGACTACACCATTCAATTCATTGAATTCACATATTGCAACGACAGATTTTCCCCGGAAACAATTCAAAATAAAATAGATAAATATCAACCCCTTATTGACGACATCATCGCTCTCGGATGGAATGTTGACCCCCTTATTGTAATCACATCCGGAGCCCGTGCCACCACCTTTATCCATCTATGAAAATCCTTGAAGATACCTTCAAGATACCCATTGAAACAATTAAAACCTCCTTTAAAAACATTAACACCATAGCTACTCAATATGCCATGTCCATTCTTCTACATAAACGGAAAATCGAAAACAACCAAGCCCTCCCCGATACGCAGGACCCTCCTTAAATTCTCCCCCCGCCTTGATTTATCATGACTAGCTGGTTTTGAGATTTTTGACTACTTGCTTGGTTTTTTGGTTAGTTCGTTGGCTAGTTGCGTGGTTTGTGATTTGTTGGTCGGTTGATTGACTCGTGGTTCTTTGGCTTCTTGTTACATAGTGTCTACCCTCGAGAGAGGGAAGTAGTTCCAGCTTACTAATTCCTTGTCCAGTGGGCATGGTCTTAGTAGTGGAACGAACAGACACTTTATTCACGCCGGCGCCCTTCGGGAACCGGCGTTCTTCTTCTTCTGATTGTAAAAAATGAATAAAATGAAAAAATGTCATGAAAGAATTGATGGACTGAAGGGATTTCTTTTGGGTTTCAGACGCCCAACTTCACTATTTCTTGCTTCTAATTTTGCAACAAGTTTTCTTGGTTACTTAATTACTTGATTTGTTGCTTTCGGGCTCTTTTCTTATTCCTTCCCATTTGATGTAAGTTGGTTCCTTCCGTGCAAAGAACATCCCTTTGGTTTTAAACAATAGTTAAAGTTCATATTAAGTTCAAGTACAAAGTTGATGAGATCAATGTTTAGTATCTTGTTGTAGCAATCCTTTTCGATCCATTACAATCATCCCTATTTAACCCCTAAAGTTCCTTGACAATTTCCCTCAAAAACTATAAGTGGTACTAACTTTCAAACCACAAATCCAAAAAATAAAATAAAAATATGTCCACAAAGCTCTTATCAAAGGCAATCTAGAATAAAAATTTCAGAGAAAATTGATTTTTTTTCGAATTTTAGGAACCTGCCCAAAAATTTAAAAAATCCCCCGGAAGGAGACTTTGGTCCTTTAGGGGTTAAGTGGTCATCAAGTGGCTCATAAGACATGGTCTGGATTCCATTACCATTTTCATGAGGCTCTTACATTAATCCTTTAGTGCCCAAGTCAAGGTCATGTTTCTCCAAAACCAAGATATGTGCTGATTTTTTTTCTTTGAACTAACTCGATAGGAATATAATGTCTAATTTTAGTATCCAATCTTATGAAATTGAACTCAAACCATGACCTTAACTTTGGGGAAAATTTGCACAACATCGAACGGTTGAAGTATAGATTATAGTGTTTACAATTACCATATATTGGTTATAAAATTGTGGACTTTGGAGGGCGTTTTACTTTATCCATCAATAAATTCCAATAAGAATTTTTTTACTTTGAATAAAAGATGTTTACATGTGCACTAGGTCGATAGCTTTGCATATTGACATATCATATGTGAAGAAAACATTTATACATGATTATTACTGAATTATTCACTTTGGTCTACTTGATTGTATATTATTTTTTTCCAAACTTATACAAATTATAAGAAAAGTTTTCTATGTGATGAGAGAGATCAACAATCACAAAGCAATGACAAATCTGTTAAAGACAAATTTTGATCAAAATATAAGGCTAAAACCATTTTGCATGTGTATAAAATACAACATAGTATGCAGCATGGTATTCATTGTATTTTTAGTATGTTTGATGTATTTTGTGTTATATTAATCTCTTTTCCATGAGTTCTATAACTCCAAATTATGATTTGACTTTTGCAGAGTGTTCATGCAACGTGTGCGCAAATTTGAACTTCAAATTTCACAACCTAATTTCTCATGGATTTCATGAACATTGAGTTTTAACACCTCTAGAGTCCCATTCTGAGTCTTGTGGGCACTAAAGGGTTATTACTATGCTGATACCAAGGCACTAACAACTCAATAAGTAAGATGTGGTCAAAAAATCATGGTGGAATGCTTATGGCCATGTTGCAAACTTGCAAATTAAGGTTTTTTTTAACCCCTAAAGGACCAAGTGTCCAAAATGGGCTTTTTGAAAATTCAGTCAGGTTCCTGTGCTATCAATTTTAAACATTCATCTTTGAAATTCTTACCATAAAAGGGCATTACCAAGACCTTAGTGGGAAAACTATTTTTTCCCTAATTTGGACATTTGATGAAAAAGTTATAGGGTTTTGAATTTTAAATGGGGAGGGCGGGCACCTCGGGCACCTCCAAAAACTTTTGATAGGACACTATTGAAAGTGAGATTTTCAGTACTCGCAAGTAATACTATTTCCCTTCATGTTGTCAAAAAAGAGTTCTTGTCTTTAGTGAAAAATAGCATACCAACCCAAGTCAAACATTTTCACACATTGTCACTCATTGTCGGGCAAGGTACCAAAAAAACTTCTTCTTTTCCACATAAAACCTAGAGATCTTCATATTTTTCACTTTTTATTTGTTCCACAACAATATGTAATGTAAACCTTCTTATTAAGCATTCGGATTATCAATCAAAAACATATTATGTTAAAAAAGAATTAAAGTGTGAATTAACAAATTTCGAGCCTCCACTCCTTGCACACTTGTTTTGAATATGCTACACCCCGTCTCTACCTCTAAAAATTGGTGTGTAAGGAGCTAACATCATGTTTAACAAGATGGTAATAGATTTCGACCTTGTGTAGTGATTTTTTTTGACACCAACTGAAGTCAAAGTCTGCTGATCCACTAAACGCAGGGAAGAAAATGAACCATTTACTTGACTTCAAACACTATAATCTTTCAATCCGTGCGGTCAAAGTTTATGAAATTTTGAACATGTACTACTTAATAAGCCTTTATTGAGATCCTACGGTCGGAACTAAAAATAAAAGTTTTTGTTACCTTCTTTATTCATTGCACTAGAATCCATTAATTTTGAAGTGTTTTTGGTGTAAAACTGCCTTGGTACCTTAGGGGTTAATACAATTATAGAGTATAGGGATGAGAGTGTTCACATCAATTGTAGATACCTAACAATCATTTGATCCCTAATGGACCAAACACAGACTTTGGTCCTTCAAACAAGCACTTTGGATTAATTTAGCTTATCCATATCCACCACTACTTACTTTTCTCAACTATTTATGGCAATGTGCAACAAATGTTATTTTCACTTTAAGCGCAACTATCTTTCAATTTGTATGATTGAAATACACACAATTTTTACAACATCATCGCATATAATGCCCTCTTCCCACCAAGAGGTAGGTCAAAGCTTATGGTGAAGGTAGGATAGTAGTTTGTATATGATTCAAACCACAACAAGGTGGTAACCACCAATTTTACATGGCATCCTACTTAGCAAGTGAGTTATCTACATTGGCTAAGAAATATTGGACCTTCAATAAAGCACCAGTTAGTGACTGTAAAGTATCTATGATTGATTTGAACATTCTCATCTGTACTATTGTATATACTGCACTCCATGGTTTATAAATGTTTGAATTGCCACATGGCCGTGTGAACCCCAAGAGGATTTTTTTATCACATGGTAGTAAGTGCGTTGTGAGTGCTTGCAGCCTACCTCTTGGTGCAAAGGCAACATAAGTCTAGAAGAAGATCCTACGGTTACATTCGCAAAAAAATAATCTTGGCAGTTTTTGAAACAATGGAATAGAGATTCCTCTAAAATGCCTTGGTCCTTTAGCAATTATTACTAAAGTAGTTTAGTTTAGTTTGTTCACTATTTACTTATTTCTACTATTCATGGGATACAACAAAGGTATAGAGTATGCCATTATTAACACCCCACCACCTCTCTACCACTGTAGATAACTCACTAGCCAAGTAGAGTGCCATGTAGGTTTGATGGATGCCACCTTTATGTGAAGTATACCTCATTTACAAGCCACCATCCTAGCTTCACCACAAGCTTCTACCTACCTCCTACCTTGTAAGAGCATCTCCACCGGGGCACGGCACCTCGGTAGATTCTCCCACGATTTCGGAATACAGTGAATGAATCTCGCACCACAAACAATACAATGGGGAGCCGGTCCCCTAGACAAGCAGGGTTTGGAGCTTGCGACGCCAAAACGAGCTGCCAACGCCGAGCCAACTCGAATATCAACTTTGCGCCTATGCCACTCGCCGCCCACCATGTGTCCTTTGGAGAGTGGTTGCGGGAGAAGGTTCCCTCTTTTTATAAGATAAGCCCCCCCCATAACCAACACAAATCCATAGCCAACGCCTATAAAATTGGGATATATCCAACCCTCTTCCATTCCATTACCACCACCTCAGCTCCAAATGGAGGTTTGCTATTAGACAAGACCCTTACTTTTGGTCGTTGGTTATGGGGGGTACCTACTGCTGGCCACCCACTAAACATGGTTGCACAGTTCAAAAATTCATAACTGATTCAGTTTTCATCAAAAAAATATGAAATCACTTGAATTGGAATTGTAATTCTATTGGCTATCACAGAAAAATAATAGTATAATTATCTCCTCTCTCCATATATGTACATTCCTTAACTTGTTAGTTTTAGGGGGCTTACCTACATTGATTGGCGGCTAGGTTGCATCGGCGGCATCATCTCCTGGCTACGTCACAGTTGCAGACAAAGCGGCATGTAGCGTCCCGTTTCTACTTCCTTAGAGCCTGGTTCCATGTAATGCCCGACCCGTCATCTCTGACGGGGTCCGGTCACTTCCATGTTGTTAGCTTCTCACCCTACCCGAAAAAAGAAGGTCGGGTTTAGCTAATTATCTTGGAGATGATGGAGCAGCTTTTCAAGCCCGTCAACTTCTCCATTCCTCCGAACATACCAATCAGAGCAATGACGCATGGGGAACTTCAAGGTGGGACCTATCAGATTCTCTTAATAAAGATAATTGGGGTACTACTTGGAAGCACCTAAAACCTTGGGTTGATTATAATAGGTGACGGGTGTGATGCATGGAAGTGGCCCTACATTTTCTTTCCTACATTTTGCAAGTAGGGAAGCTACATTGATAATTTGGGTCGGGTAGTACATGAGGATTCGCCCTTAGGCTGTTCCCACCCCGCTCTTGACGGGAATCTCTTGGCCTACCGTGGAGATTTTTCCATGGGGGTGGAGATGCTCTAAGAAGTTGTACAATATCATCTTTGTATACCGTAGGTGAAGGGCAACTTTGGCTATAATTAATTAAAAAAAGGCATGCCGAATTATTTGGGAAATTATTGAGTGAAAATGCCAAAATTGAAGAAAATATTAATATTCAAAATCTTTGGACACCAAGGACTTCAATGGGGAGTTATGGCTTGGAGAGCCTTGATTCTTGGAAGTGTGTGCAAAAGAGCTTCAAATAGGGAGCTTGAGGTCTTAGGCCTAATCCTTTGGGCCGTTAAAATATGCTAATTATAGTAATATGTGAACTCCTGCCAAAATCTTCTAAAATTTTATTTAGAAAGCCGAACCCACTTTTTTGACTTTAATTAATTATTCGGCGTCCAAGTGCCAAAGGTGCCCTTGACCTACGGTACATCAGGATGCTGAATCAAATACTATCCCCACATTCCGCGGCGGTATTCATTGTGGGTTCATGTGCACTTGAAATCTCAGTGAAGCCACTACAGTTGTGACTCTGTTCATCTGAGTGATCCTTTGCTCACTTCCAGTTCAGTTACGCAATGCAAGCAGCGGTTTATATCAAATTAAAAAAAAAGGAAGAACTAGGAAGCAACTATACTTGATCATACTGTCAATGTTTCAAATCCTTCCGAAAATATTAGAGCTACTTGAGAATAATACGACCTTTGTTTTTATAGCACTTAACCCCTAAAAGCCTTGATATTTTCACACCAAAAACACTTCAAAAGTGCTAATTCTAGTGCATTGAGTAAGTAAGGAAACAATAACTCTTATTTTGAGTGTCAATCGTAGGATCTCAATTAAAAATGATTAAGTAACACACTCACAAAACTTCATAAACTTTGACCACACAGATTGAAAGTTTCTAGTGTTTGAAGTAGAGAAAACAGTTCGTTTTCTTCCTTGCGTTGAGTAGATCAACAAACTTTGACTTCACTTAGTATCAAATTTTCACGCTGCAGAAGATCAAAATTCATTACCATCATGCTAAGCATGATATTAGTTCCTTGCACACCAATATTTAGAGATAGAGGAGTGTAGCATATTCAAAAGAATTGTACTAGGAGTGGAGGTTCAAGTAATGCCAATTCACATTTTATTTTGATGTGAACTCAAAAAGTTACAAAATGATAATCCATCTCAGTAAATGTCAATGGCCTCTACTGTATGATTGTATGATTCATGTACAGTCTAACCTTGATAATATCACACTTGTTAATAGAACACCTTGATATTGTCACCCAAAACCTTGAAACGGATTTTCGTAGTGTAAAACTCCCTTGTTAATATCACTATCACCCTTGATAATATCACTTTTTTTTTTCAAAATCTATAGTGTAAGTGTGACAATATAAAAAATGGATGGATGAATAAGCATAGATGATGTCCTATCTCGTCGGAATGTTGTACTGTATGTACAAGTGAGGGTGATTTGTGGATGAAAAATGTGGGCAAATCATAGATATTGGTGAGGACGAGAGTTCTGGGAAGTGCGAGGGTTTTGAGCTCGAACCAGCATGACTCTGGAGAATATGAGGGTTTCCTTGCGGCGGCCGTTTTCTTGAGAGTTTCCTTGCGGTGGCATTGTCCTGAGGGTATCTGCAAGTTGTGCTGGATTGCAAAGGTGGGGTTGTGATAAGTCTGCAGGTTGGGTCACAGGTAGTTGGAGTGTGGAGGATGCGATGAAGTCGTTGGGTTGAATCATCATCTCAATCATGGCTTCTGGCAACGCCTAGCAATCAGAGTAAATCTCAATGTCGTTCTGGGACCTGCAGATGTCTTTCTTCAGAGAATCCAGAACCTTCTTTTGTCTGGTTTCCGAGGTGCCTTTGTTGTAAAGCCCCTGGATCACTGCGAACCGATTGTTGATTTTCCAAAACAAAGCAGCGACCCATTTGCTGCAGCGACCTGCTGCACACGTCCAACGACTTGAGTTACAATTCAGCTCATGTGGGAGTAGCGATTTTTTCCAGGTACTACAACGGCCCCTGAATTTGTAAATTGCTAACAAATTGTTACTAGGTGTAGGAATCATGTGTGATCTTTAGGGTGGTACAATATTGCAGTGGTGGATTGATTAGCTCGGGTTGTGATTGTGGATTGCTATGAAGGCCTTTGAGGTAGAAATGGGCCTGAGCGGTGGGTCACCATGAAGAATTATATGTGTTGTTGGCTTAGGCTCTTATCCGGAATTTCCTATAGAGTTTTAACAAACAGAAATTCAGATGAAGAAGAAGCCGCTCCTTCCAGAGTGTACCATATTTTTATAATTGAGACTTGCTAGAGGAGCGAGTGCTAAACCTGAGACCTAACATAATTTATATACGTTACACCTTGTCACCTGCTATGTCTCAATGATTATTTCACATGAGGTGAGATAAATAATTTATGTTCGGTCTCAATGAATTTACTAGCTTGTTATGTCCTAACATGGATGTCACTAACTAAAAGTGATTCATTTCTTTGATTTTTGTGAGTTATGGCATCTATTGGTGATTTATTCAAGTTGGAAAACCAAGTGTATGATAGTTTGTTGTTTTATTTAATTTTCTAACTTTTTTTTGGATTTTTTTGGGATTTTTTTTTATAATATCACATTTTGCCTAAAATTGCCAAATGTGATATTATCAAAATTGTCACACCTTGATAATATCACACTTTTGGGTGAAACGAAGGGTGTGATATTAACAAGGTTAGACTGTACTGTACATTGTCAACATGGAATGATCCACCTTCGAGAGGGGAACTAGGGAATAACTCCATGATAGTTATTGCACCATTCTAAAGAAATTCCTGAAACATGTACAGCTGATTCACTCTCTTGAATACTAGGGGACCATTCAACATCTGCTCCAGAGAGCTATACCGGACAAGGTGATGATTTCCTGGACACCGATAATAACAATAATTTACATACACCTTGTGTAACGTCTCTTTGATTATTCCGGGGTGCAATTTAGGACTAGGTACATGACAGCTCCGGTACAACACCCAGTGACAGTTGCGTTTCAGTGAATGCCAATCACCACGTGAAGAGCACTTGCATCTGCATCATTTGTACTGCCCACCTACTACCCGTTCCTCACATCAAAAACCTAACCTCAAACACTGGGGCCCATCTCTATAGACGCCTCTGTCACCGAATGACTAACCTTAGCATTCCTGTAGTAGCATCAATGCCATGAACGATGAAGACAACTTAAGATAAACTGCACTTTGATGGCACCGACCCTGTGTCTAGCTAGATCTGCCTATTACCTGATGAAGAGTTGGTAACCGAAGACTATCAGATGCAGGAACTACTTATGGGTGTCTCTTTCCCTACATGTCATTCGGCTTTGATGACAATGGAGGCAGGAGAAAGTTTTGGTCGTAGACTCTAGGTAGGGCGCTAACTTCTCTCAATTTTGCTAAGTAGGTTGGTTGTTCCCTGTGAGCATGAGGGTGATTTTCATCATACTCCTGTTTCTCGCCAACTAACTCTTATCCTCTGTGACTATCGACATGCAATAGGGGTCTCAGATTTTACGTAAGCAAGTGTGACAGAGGATATTACCCAATCCCATGGCACACTAACTCAACTTGTTGACTCTACTCCACAACTAGAATAATGCTACAATCGAAGGAGTTTTGACACCCTCTGACTTGGGTTTTTGACAGATTTGGAGAGAACAATGGCTCCACAAGGCAGGCGGTTTCTGAGCCAAGGAGGGGGCGACCCGAAGTGGGTGGCGTTGAGAATGGGCCCGCTCACATCGCGGGCACCAATGAGGGTGGGCTACACGCGAGACCACCACAAGCACCTGGGATACATGGCAATACTCGGCATTGCAGCCGGGATACTGGCCCTGATCTGCTTCTACTTGTGCGTGTGGCTGGTGCGGCAGAGCCGGACCCGGAGCCAGCAGGGAGGGCCAGGACGACTCGAGAGTGTAGAAGAAGAAGGGAGAGACGAGAAGGCGAGGAGGAGTGCGGAAGGCGAGGGAGAGAAACCGACCTGGAACGTTGGCGAAGTGGAGCTCGTGTTGATGGCTGGCGAGAGTCTGCCCACGTTCCTTGCGCACCCGGTGTCGCAGTGCCCTCCGCTAGCTCCTCCTGCGTGATCAGTGAAAAGCCCTCGCAAAATTGTTGTTAGGAGGAGAAGTTACTTAAAATGACTATCTCTCTTGAGATTATTGCCTTGTATATAAAAGGAAAAAAAAAAAAAAAAAAAGGTGTGGCACTGCGCACTGCTCATGATAAGTCTACTTCCTGTTAATCTGCAGGATTCTAATTTCAGATAAACTGCAAAAGTGCTCCAGACAGCAGAAATTAATGCCGAAATTGAATGCTGTACCGTTCGGAATGGCATTTCAATGACCACTCTATCCGGCAACCGTAAAGTACAGTCAACTATGAACATCGGTTGCTATTGTAGCAATACAGGCCGAACAAAACTTGGGAGTTTGGAGCGTCGGCTCTATGTGTTAGGCTGTGGCAGCGACGAGTTCTTTGGCTTCAGCCCAAAGGGGCTTCAATCTCTCCAAAGCATCAGGCTTGGAAGAGTCGCTTTCTGCATTCTCAAGTGACTGACCCAATTCTTTGAGCAGCTTGCAGGCGACAGGCTCGCAAGTTCTCTCGTCAAATGTAAGTTCAAGCTCCGCGGAGCGTGCACTAGCTCTTTGCAAGATAGATTCTGGCATGCCTGCAAGCCTGGCTACATTAACACCATAGCTCTTCGGACAAGCACCGGGGCACAGCTTGTACAAGAACGTTACTTCTTCCAAGCCTCCTTTGTTGCTTGCTACTTTGCATCCCATATGATACAATGCCACCTGCAGATGTAGAGTAGATTGACACCGACTTTTGTCAGTAGAATACCGGCAGCAGTAAAGATCTCATACTGGCTTACTACTCATGAATCATTTCCAGGCATGTTCAAAGAATAAGAACGACAGTACATAAAAAGTTATAGAAACTTCATGAAAACAGACCCAAGTAAGGAACCTTACGGTAGAGTCTGTGGCGTGCTCTGTGGCCAGACGGTGATAGTGGGTAGAAAATATACCCCTACACCCAATCGAATGGGTTAATTCCGACAGGACGGCATGTCTGCATTGAGAATGATATGTCAGTTTCAATGGGCAATTCAACTTCCACCAAAGGTAATTCAACACTAACTTCCACCAATTCAGACGCTGTTGAAATACCAAGACATCATCAATCTGCCTACTTCAAGTCGAGGTTAGTCTGCACAGTTTAGGGTTACTAATGATTTCTAAGAGATTCACACTGAAGCACAACTACAGAATTGCAAAGCAAACTCCCAAGAGCCAAAATACTTTGCCCAGAGGATATCACTACTGAGGAAACCAATGACACAACTCTACGCATCCACTTGAATTATTTAGAAAGCAAAGAATACGATTCGAATGTAGTTAGCAAACTTACGCTATTGCTTGGCCATCTGAGGTTGCAGTTCCACGACCCAGCTCGTCTAAGGCCACCAAAGAGTTCTTTGTTGCCGACCGCTGTTCAAGAGCACGATCAGACCATATTCCTCATATACGACTGCCATAAACATTCACAAAAACTAGAAGTGAATTGTACGGTGAAACTGGTTGGAATCTGTTCTCACCAGCATAGTAGCCGTCTCTTGAAGCTCCACGAGGAAAGTACTTTGTCCAGCCATAATATTGTCCCTAGCTCCCATACGAACAAAGACTTGATCTACAGGAGCCAATTGCAGCTCCTCAGCTGGCACATCCGCTCCAACCTATCGCATCCAATGAAAGGTGAGATATTAAATCTAGGAGGGCTGTCGTCACAAGTTAGCGATAAAAAAGGCTGGAAATAAAAACTCATGTACCATATCCAGAGAACAGATACCAAGTATCGGAAGGAACAAATTGAGAAACATAATACCTGGGCTAGAATGACTGCCAGGCACACTTGTCGAAGAAGGGTGGATTTTCCTCCCATATTTGGACCAGTCAGAAGCATGAAAGGTGCATGCTGCTCTCCACCAAGATTTACATCATTTGGCACGAAGGAGGACCCCCCAGTAAGAGCAGCCCCAGCCGTAGGATGACGAAGATCCTTGGCATAAAACCAAGGAGTCTGCTGCTTACTGTTTAAGAAAGTCGGTGTACAGGTAGGGCCTTCTGTGTACAAGCTAGCTGCTGAAATGCTAATAAGCGCATCCACCTCTGCATAAGCATTCATCCATACAACAAGATAAACCTGTAAGCACTGACTAAATATTAACTACTAGACTGTCTTGCATGATGCAATTCGTTAGTAAGAGAATATTGGCGGATAGATTTAGGGGAATATTGCTACGTCCCTAGAAAAAAAAAAGGCATTACGTGATATCATTACACGCCAAAGTCAATACCTGCGATGGTTTTGACAGCGGAGAGCCAAGTCGCATTATGTTTACAAAAGTCGCGCACCAAATGCATTAGAATGTCCTTCAGAGCACTTTCTCGGTTCTCAACTCCAGCAGCCAATTTCTTTAGAAGGCTCGTAATTACTGGGCTCCAGTACCTCCGGAAGCCCTGCCATCATGCTCCGGATGTTCAACACCATGTCCATTTTCAGAGGCAATTAGACTTAACAGCATTGTCTACATAAATTCTACTTTCTGGGGTTCAGAACCATCTCCCATACATCGCTACAAGAGCAAGTACTACTCACAAGCGTGATGGACCAGAAACACATGAAAATATTAATAGAACAGAGCTTAGTGCAGGGACAACCTTTCGAGACGATCGCACTTCAAAATCTTTCGGGATTTTAGCAAGAAACCTTTCAGGCACTTCCATCTGATACTGTTCTTTTCCCACAGTCATGTAAACAATCTGCATGCGGAAAGTATCAAGCGATCATAGAAGATGTTATCCACAATATCATAAGACACAGCAAACCGGTATTTTTGAAGGACCACAACAATGAAATGAATTGAAAACTGAATGAATAGAATGGATAATAAAAACACTGAGAGGAATCAGAATGTAAACCTCTTTGTGTTCGCCAAAGTACGCACGCTGCTCTTTCAAGTAAGCATCAAGCAGGCCCTCCACTTCAGAGATTATAGCAGATGCAGCATCGAAGTCACTATCTACACCTTCGCGAGGTACTATACGCCCTGAGTTTTCAGCTTCAGGCCAATCGAATGCCGTCTCAAAATGCTCAATGACTGACTTCATATCAGGCATCCCCTTTCCTGCTCAAAACCCGCAGCTCAATTAATCAGTTAGTTATCCAACTTCTGCAACACGTAGGTCTTGAATCTATTTAAAACCTCCCCGAAGTCATAATATAAACTACTTTTCCCCGCTTGCAAATCAACCCAAACAGAACTGAATATTTTATTACTGTATAATGAAGCGGGTGGCAGCCAATGAGGTCGTTAGAAAGAATATCGTATCTCGTAATAGTGTTTCAGACAATATTGAATAAGAGCCTACCAAATGTAAGTAGATTCCTCAGGTGCGATGAGGTCAATTTCGAGAGATATGGGTCAAAATGGGAAGCTGCTTGTAGCATCGCTCGACAACCCCGCAAGGCCGCTGTAAACTGAAGAACCTGCTTCTTTCCTACATCCTCGTACAGGACCACCTTGGATGCATTTCTTCCATTCGCCCCACTGCAAGGGCGAAAATCTCAATGAAAACAAAATCCAGCCATGAGGATGACAGCGAACGCTTTAAAAACTGGAGAACATCCCTTCCGACCAAAAGCAAGTGGGAAAAAAACACACCTGCTGGCATGCAATCGAGCCAGGGCACGTTCCAAGTCAGGAACTCTTGCCATCTCTTTCTTGAACCGTGACACAGCATCTAATGCCACTCCCTGACAGGAGAATAACGGGATTAAGAGAGGCAGTCAAAATGATTTGAATTTAAGAAGGAAAAAAAGGTAGAGGCGACAATAAAACAAGAATACTCAAACAATTTGAACTTCTGCAGCTCACCTTTAGGTCCTTGACAGCCAACTGGCGTTGTTCTATGGACTCCTTCAGAAGTAGAGGCCTTGCCAGCCACTCCCTCAATAATCGACGACCAAAAGGAGTGACACAATGATCTAGTGTCGCCAGTAATGTTCTGTCAAATATAATCACGAACACCTTAGATGGCCATTCACATCAAAAGAGAGATACATCAGTGACCGAAAAGAATCAGGGTTATCCATACCCCACTGACGTGCAAAAACAACTACTTGACTGCAGCGTCAAAACTTTAAAGAACTTCTCATGTTCCAGGTTGGAATGGTAGTTCGTGAAAACAAACTCACCCATAGGTGCCACCGTCATTATTCTCCAAGACTTCCAAATTTTCTAGAGCAGCACCATCCAGCACCATGTGAGGTTCAATCCTATACAAGGCAGCATCCACCCCAGCTTTAGCCTGTTCCTCAAGAGCCTTGGATTCCGGGTCATCGAGAATGGCATTGAAACCTGGAAGAAGCTCGATTCGACGAACAGCCAACAAAGTTCGGTCCAATAATGCTTGACGCAGGTATTGAACACATGCTCCAAAGGCAGCAATGGCCATTTTGCCTTTCTCTCCAAGCCCTTTCACATGCCTCAGAACCGACGGCAGTAACTCCTTCTCGGCCACCGCATTCTCTTTCGGAGACTCGAGACCGGAGTATACCTTCGAAACCTCTTTGAAAGTTTGTTCGGAATCCCACATGTCATCAGGACTGAGCTCACTAACTAGCGGGTTTCTGGTGCAGTCGCGAAGAACTCGGGAAGTGGCACTAGAAAGGGTACCGCGAGGTTTTATCACCTCAACTGGCCTCAGCTCTGTCAGCACAGCACTTAAGCGAACTCTGGCGGCATCATCTTCGAACTGCAAACCATACCACTAGCGTTAAATAAACAGAAGGCAACTAGAACTAACAAAATACATGAGGATCCTAAAAGAAAGGACATGAAAGATGAAAACTAAAGAACACAGGATAGAAGGAAGGCCGTGATACCTGGCACAACTGAAAGCAGCCTGTTGATGAATCGGCCACGCAGAGACCTATTATTGGAGAATCGTTCTCTGAAATCTGTTCTACGAGCGACAGCATAACCATTCTCTCTCCGCTCATGTGGGTCACATCTCCATCTACCATTGTGCCTCTTGTGATCACAGCGCACACTTCACGCATCACCACCTGTACTTGGAATGTGTTAGATTGTGAGACAAGAGGGCCATGAGAAATGAATGCATTGAAGATGTCACCCATACCTTGTCTTTAGATCCGGTTTCTTTCCGCCGTTTCTCTAGTTGGTCAGGTGTCTCTGTCTGCTCCACAACTAGAACTCGATAACCCTGCAAATGGGGGCTTCTGATCACTCAATAAGATAAATAGGGATAACGGCAAAGATTGAGTGAACAACTAGTACCACAAACATTAATCATAGCAAATGGCAGTAATATAGAGGTCATTCTCAGCGTCCCAATAATACTCACGCGTCAACAAAGCTCATAGTGTAGTTAGATGAGTGCGGTAAAACTAGGGCTATGGTAAGTACCTTGAGGGCCAGTTTGTGTGCATAGTCCGAGAATGTCTTCTCAGGAAAGCCACAATGTGGCTGTACACCCTGCAATGAGTGAAACAGAGATCAAGAAACCAGCTAAATTTTCAATGATAGAGATGTAAAGGCTGTCCAATTCACTAACAGAATAGTGTGCTGATATCACCTTAAAAGAAGCAGCGCATTTCGAACTCATTCATGCATTAAAGGAGAGTGGTCAAGACAACAGACCTTCATATACTGCAGGTCCAGCTCCTTCACGCCAATGTGAGCGTCCATTTCAAACATCTCATAGAACTTCCCCATCTACACAGCAAAACGATGTTCCAAACTGATTCAACAGCTCAAGATCTGACATAAAAACAATCACATTAGATACAGAATATGTAGGCAACTCCGAACACCGGTTTACCTTGAACAGCAAAACTTTATCCATGTGTTTGGCTTTGAACATCCACCACTGGCGCTGCACATACCACCAGAGTCACACAATTTAACTAGCAAGAACACATGCCAACAAGTTAACAAACAGGACTTCATTTCGGCAACATACCTGGCCCTCTGAAAGCTTCTTGACAAAATCTGCTGGGAGATGGAGCGTGCAAGGATTGTAAGCAGGATCCGTGGGCTTTCTACCAGCAGAGTCCTTGCGGTCCCTGCAAGAAGGAATTCAACAACAGATAAGTGATGCATTTGCATGCTGAAGACAGACAGGAAAATGCCTGAGTGACCTACTTTCCAAGAAACTTGAACTTCTCCGCATCGCGGCCACCAAAGCGCTCGGCTGCGTCTCCTGCTAGTGCAGACACATTAGTAACACAACTGCGATGCAGCATGCAACAAATACACACAGAGTCACGAATCAAAACTCAAAATTTGCGAAAGAAAACAATGCAATGCACATCCTCCAACACACAATCTTCACCTGATGCGAATTCATTTGAGACAGCTTTGACGATTCCAGAACTGATGGTGATTTTCCCCAAGGAAGAGCTCTTCGGCGCTGATTTCTTCGCTCCGGGCTTCTTCACAGCGCTCGCGGCGGCTCGCTTCGGCTTCCTTCGTGAAGCTTTCGCATCGGAATCGCTCTCTTCTTCCGGCTCATCAACTTCTTCATCATCATCCTCCTCTTCTTCCGCATCGTCTACCTCGCTCTCGTGCTCCTCACTCGCATCCTTGAAATCCTCGTCCTCAGTATCGTCGTCAGAAGACTCCACGATGCACTTGATCTGCCGCCTCGCGCGTCCCCGCCGAGCGCCTTTTTCCTCCTCCTCGACAACGGTTACCTTCGCGGCCGGCGAATCCGAGCTCTCAGTCCGTTCTCGCTTCGGCCGTCTCTCCGGGTCC
Organism: Bryoerythrophyllum caledonicum; assembly: GCA_963971425.1. Classification (NCBI taxonomy): domain Eukaryota; kingdom Viridiplantae; phylum Streptophyta; class Bryopsida; order Pottiales; family Pottiaceae; genus Bryoerythrophyllum; species Bryoerythrophyllum caledonicum. Next base: position 17,187,808 of record OZ020523.1, on the reverse strand, counting down.
TCGCACTCCGACAACCACTCCACCTTCTCCCTCGCGATGTCGATCTCCGCCTCCTCCCCGTCATCGTACAGCACATTGTGCGTCTCGTCGCTCGCATTGTATCCAGTCACCTTCCCGGCGTACCACGCCTTGTCCAGCGGCCAGTACACCTTCAGCCTGCGCCCGATCCTCGCCTCCGCCTCCTCACTCCCTTCCTCCTTCACCTTCCGCAACCGCCGCCTCTTCACCGGCGTCACCTCATCCGCCTCCGCATCCAGCTTCGGCTTCTTCGCAATCGGCGGCTTCGGACTGCTCTCCACCTTGCGCTTCCCCGGAGTACTCTTCGCCTCAATTGGAGCCTTCTTCGGCGTCTCCACAGCTCCTATCACTAGCGGCTCCTTCTTCTTGCTGCTCCCCGCGGGGCTGGCAGCTTCCACACTCGCCTTCGCCGGGCTGCTGCTGAAGAACGACTTGATGGAGCGCTGCGGCGTGGTCTTCCCCGCCGCTGGCTTCGTGCCAGGCGCCATGGCCACTAGGTCACCACTTCCAAGCTAAATGCGAGATCCTCACTCTCCAAAATTGAGAGAGAAGGAATCCGATCGCAAAGAAAATCACGAAACCAAACCCTGAGCTCCTCCGTCCTCAGAATTGTGAGAAAAGTACTCCGATCGCCGTAGCGATAAAGACCTTCAGAGACTCACGCCGTCATCGTCATCCTCACCTTTCTTTCTCACTCTCCTAGAAACTGAGCTCAACTCACCATAACTTCGAGGATTTGAATCCGCAACCTGCAAACCGCTACTTGATTTATGAAGGATGACAATCTCAGATGCCTCCTGAATTTAGTATAGGTTTTGGTAGGCGCAATGCTGCTTTCCAGGGAATTTTCTTTTGCCAAGTGCAACGTAATATTCTGCCATGGACGGCGAGCTTCTGTTCACGATTTCGGAGGGAAAACGTTGCTGAGATTGATGTTCTGTTGATACCGGGAAACGGAGCAAGTATACCCGGCCGCGGAGCTCAGAGCAAAGCTCCTTCGTCATCGTCGTGCGGAAACCTTGTTGAAAATTCAGAGCTCAAGTGCTGCTCATCAAACTCAACCTGTCGTGATCGCAAGTTGCCACAAATTTGCGCACAGTTAGAGTCGCTGGTGTTGGAGTCAAATCTTATTTTGTGGCATACGCGCGCATCTATTTTGTTGCAAAAACTCGAGAGAGAAAGTTATTGCAGCTACAAAACTTTTGGAGAACCTGATGACTGCAAATTCTCTTATGTTTTTTCGCCTTTCTTTTCACCGTTGCACAGTATTGACGTCAGGCGGCACCAACTAGGTTGTCGCTCGCTGTTGATTTCTTGTTCAATTCCGGTTCGAGTTAGTGAATCTTGTTTTTTGCAGAGAGCGCGAAAAAGTCTACGAGGTTTTGCTATTTCTGCGAGAGGTGTAGGTTTTTACTCGAGAAAATGAGGAATGTGTCAGAGAGACACGCCGAATCGTTAGAAAGCAGAGAGGCTTGTGACTGAATGAGGCTTCGTAATTGTTGATTTTCAGGCGAGGCATGGAGTGTAGAGGATGGATAGGGAAGCCATGGCCGGAGCTCAACGAAGGAGTGCTGTACACCGACACCGTCAAGTATCCTCCGTCCTCTCCCGGTACAAATTGCTCGCTTTCATTGTCTCTTCTGATTTGCTAATCTGCGCATCGCTATTGTTCACACGCATCTCTTTGCATTTTGGTTTTCTGATGCTTCTCATGATCAACCTCTTTGTTTTCTTCACCTGTTTGCAGTTCTAAGCTTGTTAGAATATTATTCCTCGAAGTATGAGGAGTCCGCATCACTGAAGGGGTACTGCTCTCATCTTGGCGAGCTAGGGTTTAGGGTTTAAGGTTTACGTATCCTGTGTTTCTGTTTGAGGTGTAAGAGTATGTATGTCTAAGGTCTGTCATATCTGTTGTATAGACTCTCTCAGGCATGATCTCAGGCAATAGATCTCCTTCTTCTGCAAACATGTACTGAACTAAGTATCGACATATGTATGACAGTTAGAGGGCTTGAACAACTTTTCATTTGTAGTGATTTTTCTTGAGTGAAGAACCTATCCTGAGTTGTTGCCTTGTCGTTGTTTGCAGATGGTTGCAGCGAATTCAGAATGGTCAGGTTGCATTCACTCTCACATTCTTTCACTGACATGAGTAAGTTGACGTATCAGACATGTATCAGACTGCGGTTGATACAGATATTCTTTGACGTGTCTAGCTGACTGAATTGGGCTTGTTTGTTTCTTTTGTGTACCTGTAAGAGCAGATTCGTGTTGATGGCCACGTGACTACCGATGCCGACTTCTCTGTGAGGTACCTTCAAATTTCCTTTTGGGATAACAGTGTCATTTTGAAGTGTTTAGGTGTAAGATTAGAAGTAGCGGATTATAACCTGCACTCAAGATAATGTTACTTTGAGATATTAATGTGATCTAGATTTGATTATGTACTTATGATCATGCTTTCAGGGCTGGAGCTTCATTAGTGTACCATAGGCTTCCATGGCGGGAGCCTGAGGTGCCTTATCGTCTTGATATCCTGTATGAAGATGATCACCTGGTATAGTTCTGCATATTTTGTATTTTTTCCGAATTATCATACTTACAACGATGGTTATTCTGTGGATAAACTGATATGGCCAATTGAGATAGTTTTTTCTTCTACTGTGTGCTTCTTGAAAGATTGTTTGGTTTTATGAAGTTGTGATCATTGTGGATGTGTTGTAGTTAGCGGTGAATAAGCCTTCAGGTTTGCAAGTCCTACCCGGAGGGCTTTTCCAGCAAAGAACCGTGTTGAAGCAGCTGGAATGGCACATCGAAGAGTCTCTGCAAGTCTGCTCAGGTTCAACGGCGTCTAGGCTCTGGAAACCAGCTCCGGTTCACCGACTCGGTCGAGGAACCTCAGGTTTGTTTCAGTTACCGACTTGTACATAACATACTAGTGAGCCCGTGGGTGTCTAGTTTTAGTGATTGTTTTCCATGCATTTGTCATTCTAAATGGACGATGATAATATTGCTCATGGATGCTAGATTTCTCACTGGACAACTTTTTCTGGATTCTTAATTCGCAGGACTGCTGCTGTGTGCGAAGTCTCCAGCCGCTAAGTCTAGACTTGCTGCTGACTTGGCGGCAGGCACATCGGTCAGCATTGGCAGGTCAGAATTGCTTGTTCTGGGTTTTTCAGATTTTGACTGGGATATGTTTGAGCTCATTGGACATTGACGAGGACTGGGTTCGATTTGGTACAGGATTCTCAAAGGAGATAGCAAGGTTGAGCGAAGGATCTCAAAAACTTATCGTGCGCTTGCAAGTGGTAACATAACGGAAGACGAGGTAGATTGCAAGGTTGATTTATTTATGCATAGTTGATGTTGGCTGAATCGGCATCCATCAAGTGTCCATCTTTTTTTTTCTCGCTAATTTGAGTAATGAAGTCATGGGATTGCTGCAAGGAGATGGTTGTTATTTTTGGCATAGCTTGTAAATTCTAGCAGAAGCATGTCTCTAGTACTTCAACAGGTAGGTTGCTCCAATATTTTGATATTCTGCACATGGTGCGTGAGCAGATTGTTGCAGAATATCCAATTGGAAAAGTGAAATATGAAGGAGTTGCCGGTGGACTTTACATGGCATCAGAAAATGGTACGCTACTACACAAAGAAGAGCTCTGCACAATTGAGTTCCAGATACGGCAGAGCTTAGAACGTGTTGCTCATTCATCCATGTCTTTGGTTGCAGGTGGGAAGCCATCACGAAGCAAAGTTACTGTACTGTGGCGAAATGTTGTAGATAATGAAACATTAGTTGAGGTAACCAAGCTAAATACATGTCAATAAAGTATACCAATTTCCCTTTTCATATCATTAATTTCTCGTCTGGTCATATTATTAGTTTCTCGCCTGGTCATATCATTAGTTTCTCGCAAGGTATCAAGTTCACTTGTATGGATTGCAGGTTCAAATTTTTACAGGGAGACCGCATCAAATTCGAATACATCTAGCAGCTTTGGGTCACCCTCTTGTTGGTGAGCAGCGACTAGTTATGTAACAATCAATTGGTTTTTACATTAAGAAAAAGATTTCGTGTCCTATGACTTGTTCTACAATTTTGTTGGCTAACAATGATTGATTGAATCTGACTCAAAAACATGGCCGTTCTACAGGAGATCCACTTTATGTATCTGGAGGAAGGCCGCGAGATGACTTGAAGCAGGCCATATCAGAAAATGTACAAGAAAATCGTCTAGATCCTGCGGAGGATGGGTAAGGCTTTCTATGTCCCCTCAAATACTGAATGCGTGCTAGTGTTATAGCCCTTGAGAAGCTCATTGTTGCTTTTACTTAGTATTAAAAGTTTCTGCCCAAACCCTCTTGCTGAGGACATTGAAATTTGTGAAGATGTGATGCAGTTCTCCTGAGAAAACTTGAATACTGATGGCCTTCTTTTAGTAAAATTTTCATAGCAAGGTTACAGAAATGAGTCTACAGGATTCTCATCTTGTGCATTTCGTATGGCAGTGGTTATCAACGACCGGAATCTGTACTGCCAGGAGATTGTGGCTATTTATTGCATGCTTGGCGCCTTTCCTTTGTACACCCATTTACAAACCAGGTACGGTAACGCTCCTGTGTGTGAGAGTAAATCAAACTGCTCGGTGTTCTTTGATCATTTGTCCTAGAATTTACAGGTTTCCCTAATCGCGTAATGACACAACGTCTCAGAAAGTCCAGTAGGAGAAGAACTTTTTGATAGGAACTAGTGCTTTCTGGACTCTGTGTATGCTCCAAACAGTTTAATGCTTTTCATATTTGCTATTGCTATCTGATCTCAGGAGGATGTGGATGGTGTGCAGGAGACGAAAATTGTGGCACCTGCACCACCCGAGCTTCAGCGTCCTGCTGAGATGGAAAATGCATCATGGGCTTGTCCTTGTCATGATGCTACTGATACACGAAGAGTTCCTTTCGACCGGTTATGTCTATGTTAGCAGATTGTCGACAATGGCTATTTTTTTCGGTTACGGTGAAATCTGAACCAACAAAATTATTGCAATGTCATAAATAGTACTCACCGACAGATTTGATGGATAGAAAATAGTACTTTACTGAAAGAGGGTTAGCTTGAAATGCCTCTCTACAGCACTAAGCGCTTACTAATTATCATTATTAGCGCAGGGAAAGGATAAATGATACATTTATACAAAGTATGTGACCCTGAGACTAAGAGGCCGGATTCAGAATTCTCCTGATGCCAGGCTCCTGGGAAGAGCATTCCGAGTGACCATCGGCACTCAGGCTTGTCATCCAAAACTCATCAGCCAGAACAGACTCGTCGTCGTCGTTTCGGTGCCAAGTCCAATGCGCATGAGTTGCGTTCACAATATGAAGCTCCGCATGTCCGAAACTGGCCTCTCGGAACACGGACCAATCCGGTGGATTATCGAAGTACCTGCACATTCCAGACCCCCAAGTCAAAGCAAGAAAAAAGAATTGTACAGTGAGGTAATGGATAGTATGAAATTTGACCTCTTTTATTATCTTTCGTTATGAATATCAGCCCTAAATAGGTAGCTCTAAGGGGACAGAAACGGGTAAGCTTCACGACCTCCTTCTAACTTGGGTTTGAGAGAGCACCGAGCTCTTCCATTGATGCAGTAGGTGTTAAGAGTGAGGAAAGAGTAGTATTATTCGAAGGAGTAACTAATTGATACTTTGGGTGGTTTGGAAAGAATTCAGATATTTCGAATGACAGAAAAGCGAGGTATGGTAGAAAGACGCACTTTCTGGCGAGCCCTTCCCGGTTGCCTCCATCTCCCACGGTAATGTGCATAACTCCACAGGGATCTACTTTGTTTGCATACACCCTTGTCTGTATTCCCCCACATCCATAAGTCAGTATAAAATTTCGCGAAATTTCTCATTGAATTACTCATTTTCAAGTGTACAGTGCACACACAGTAAAAAAACAAGCTTATGACAATGAACGTTTTTTCTCATCAAGGACACTTAGGGGTTCGAGATGCAAGGTGGCGTTCATCATGAAAGCGACAGAAGTAAATGCTAAAGCAACCAAACAGCAGAAAGAGACGATCCACATGATTTTAACACTTGGCCGATGCAAGAAAAACCATACCGTGCGCTCGTAGGCGTGCACGTGACCTCCAAAAACGATGTCCACGTGAGCCTCATACAACACCTTTTCCATTGCCCGCTTCATGCCATCTCCATTCCCCTGATGAGCATGATTGGTGTTGTACCATGGGGCGTGCAGAACCGCGATGAGCCATGGCGTTCTGCTCCTGTCCACTTTCACAAGATCCGACTGCAATTTGCAACCCCATTTCATCAGTGAAAAAACGTGCCAACCAACAACAATGGCAGTGTTCAACGAGGGGTTCCTTAACTGCCAAAGTTCAGAGAACAACTCCCAATCAATAGCCACACAACGGCAAACAAAGATCATTGAATTTACTACGAGACCAACAGTTAGCCTGACTTTCACCACATACTCGATAAAAGAATCGGTGTAGGGATTTTACCTGGAGCCACTTGTACTGAGCCGAGTCTTCATCATAATCAGTGTAGGATCCGAGCATGATGACATGCACTCCGGCGACGTCAAAGGAGTAATACAAGTTGGAGTCGGATCCACTTTCGCTGTGCGGCATCTGCCACCTCGTGTTGAAAGCCCGGAATGGGTCCACGAACACCGGAATCGTCTCGATGTCGTGGTTTCCTTGCGTCACCATCCAGGGCCTCGCACTGGCGTAAGGCTCCACGAGCTCCCCAAACGAGTCCCAGTAAGGCTGGTAGTAGTCCGCATAGGATAAATCGCCAGCAAGCAGCAGCACGTCGTAGTTGGAGTGCCCAATGTGCTCCAATGTGGACTTTGTCCACCCAGTTTGACCCAAATCACCTGCATAATAGAGGGATTATCTCATAGAAACTAGAGGAAAAGTAGTAGAATAAAAGCTCCATGAACAGGAAATGCTTACCAACAACTGCAAATTTGATAGGAACATCTGGCCCCAGAGGAGGAGGGGTCTTGAACTTGTACTCTTCACCGGCACCTCCACACTTGTAGTAATAAGTTGTGTTGTCTTGCAGGGGACCAACAACAACATGGTTCATGAGCCCCGAGGAGTAGAGCAGATATGAATAGCTCGCCGACGTGCCCACAGACGTGTTGGTGTAGCTCCCTGAGGTCAATCCATACTGCACCACCGGCGCCTTGTTCTTGCTCCTTGAAGGGCTCATCCAGGAAACCTTCATTTGGTTAGGTCCTGCCAATGAAACATGCACCTGGAACAGTCCACAAGCAACATGTTTAGAGAAAGAGAGACGCATGAACCACGCGTCCACTGGGACATAAACAGCTCATGCTACCCTTAATTCCTCCTTTCGAAGGTGAACTCTATGACTACCTAGCCCTACTACCAAGTGCCTTACAAAGGAAGATATTCAAGCTACATAACATGCTCAAAATTGTGTCAACTCTACATGTGGTAGATTAAAGAATGGACACAATTTACAGGCCTTCCGACTGAAAAAAAATTAAACCGGTGCATTCATTCATGGTGTAAGAAGTTTCCATGCCATGTTCTATGGAGATGATAAAACACTAGGAGGTTGTAAAACAATAGATTCATTTGAGAAAAGTCACCTGAAGTTTTAGGTGACGAGATGGATTGCAACATGAAAACCCTAAACCCTCAGCTCACCTGTTGTGTATCCGACTCTTTCTTGCATCCGCCCCAGAATGAGAGCGCTCTCCGAGGCGGCGGCCGGACGTACCCCTCCACCGCACCCACAGCCATCACCATCACCGCCACCACAATCCCTACGCTCCATGCTCCTCGCCCCATTCTCAGCCTCAAATTCTCTACAAAATTACAACCCACATCAGTCTCGTCCCATCCCATCCCCTGCCCAAACCCTAACCAAACACTCAAACACCCACCAACACACATCACACTCTCCTGAACCAAAATCTCAAATTCTCTTCAGAATTCCACCAATAGAAAAGAATCCAAAAACTTCCTCAATTACGCACTCCCCCTGTCTAACCCTAACCCAAAAACTCAACAAAAATCCAAAAATTCATCAATCCAAAAATTCAGCCTGCTTCCACCTGAAGAATTTTAACCAAAACATTCCAAACATTTCTGGAGGTGGAGAATAGGCTTTGATCACACACCATAAACTCAATGACGATTCATCACCGACGCACGTGAGATTTGTAAAACCCGCTTCGGTAAATTGTGGTGCTGGGATTTGAGAGGTAATTGGAGAGGTTTCTTAGAGAAATCGCTTTCAGGGGACTAATTCGGAGAAGAGAAGTGTAGATTGTGGAGGGATGAGGTGTGTGTGAGGGGTTGAAGAGTTGCGGGGAAGAGGGTTTTGAGGTAATCGGATGTTGTTGCTGTGAAAGTGGTGGAGCGGTAGCGGTTATGGTAGCGGCAAAGGCAGGAAATGAGTCACCGCGACTGCGGCTTTGTCGATGGCGTCGGTGGCGGAGTCTGAGAGGACGACCGTTCCGGAGTGAAACGTGTCGTGGATTCAGTTGTTATTATAACTTTGCCCAAAGCGTAGTCAGCCCTTTGACTCTTTATGGACAAGAGGCTCATAGGTGGTCACTTTTGGAGTAAGGTAAGCCCTAAAACCAACAAGTTATCTACAATTACCTCTAGACGGTCGTGGATACCCTTGAGAAAGTCAGGTTTAAATTACTGCTTTGGAACCAGCAGATCAATGCTAAGGTATGTCAATTTTTGCAATATGTGGTGCTATGTGTTACTCAACATGGTAAGATCATGGTATGGTTTGTTTTGAGTTTGTTGTCCTTGAGTCATGTGAGCCTTGTAAAAGTCTGATGTTTCCTGGCGATGTTTGCAGGCGGTATTGGCCACCTTAGCCAAGGAAGTGGAGACGCTCTCTTCCTCGCTGATCCTCGCTGAAGAAAGCTAGGAGGAGTGGTCTAGATGTGACGGAATCCATGAAAATGGGCTTGAGACTTGTTTGGTGATACGTGTGCAACACAATTATTGATGCAATTTGAGGTGGAGCGACCCAAAAGCGATGCTTTAAGCCAAATGGAGTCTAAAATGACATTGTATGTACTGACAGTGAGTAAAAGGAAGTCATGTAGAAAGATGGAGAGTTAGGAATGAAACCCAACAAACAATTTTTCAAATTCAATCTCAAAGTTGCCAAATTGATACAAATTTGAAAATCCTAAAATCCACCAAAGGTATTGTAGGATGTGGTACTTGTCATGAGTTGGGTTAGATTTTGTGGCCTCCTTTGCCCTATGCTAAGAAGTGATAGTGAGTAAAAGGGAGGAAACATGCAATGCATAACCAACACATGCATGACCCAAAACCGCATCCTCCTTTTGAGACTTTCAAGGCAAGTACAACAATCACAAGCTCAAGTGAGGTGGAGCAGTCCAAAATTACGCACTGACCTGATCCAATGCCGCTACAAACTATGTTTAGTTACTAACCTTTTGAGATTGATTCTATCATACTTCAACATTTCATGCACCATTTTCATTCATATTTTGCATATCTCTTTTGGTAAGGGTGTGGTTATGGGTTGCTCCACCTAATGTTGTTGCGAGAAGATAGACGGAGCTGCTATCCTTTGATGTGCGCCTACCTAGATTATGTGGAGCCATTTTAAATATTCTTGCTTGCTAATTTTCATCATTATGACCATACACGCAACTGTCTGGCTCATGTGTGGCAGAAAATACACAAATTGCTCCCACAAATACACATATGGCAGGAAAAAATGACTATTTACATTTCTTGCGCCTTTTTTCTCATACATACTTTTTGGCAATCTTTAGGCATCTATTATTGTGCATATTATCAAACCTTGATAATATGGCACTTAGGTTCAAAATGTCATATTAAGGATTATGTGACACCTCAATATTACAACATTTTTCTCGTTTTCCAAAGGTGTCATATTAAAGAGGTTAGAGTGTAACTTATTGAAAAACAACATGTATTTGAAAACGCTCACCGTCCGCCCAACAAAGCATTCTAGGTTAAGGGTTTAGGTTTAGCATTCTATTCCACGCATGCTAGGGTTTAGGGTTTATGTGAACCCTAAACCCTAAATATGAACCTAAACTTAAACCCTAAGCCTAAGCCGCCTGTCCTACACATCGAGTCCAGTCTGGAGTTCCTAAACCTGATTTTCAGCACAGAAGGTATGGCATAGGGTTTAGGGTTTAGGGTTTAGGGTTAGTATTTTAGTTGCACGAACCTTACAAGTCTTGTTTATCGTGCGACTAAAATACTAACCCCGTCAAAAGAATGATGTTCAGAGCAAAACCTAAGCAGGATGGACATTTCTACAACAAGAACTGCGCGTGGGCCGGGTGCTCCACATAAACCTATTAAATGAGATACAACTTTTCTTCTGTATTTATAATGCTGCAATCTACCATCATGTTCATATATCTCCACCGAATAATGCTTGCTGTACGTAAAGAGGGTTTGTAATCTTTGTTGTGCCTGTAGCTGATCCAATCACATGGCACCCTGCTTCAATTACTTGCCAGAATTCCTTAGCTCAGTTTACAAAAATCAATTCTGCTCTGATCACAAAATTAGGGTTTCATAATCCTTCATGTAATCGTTGCTTTCTATGCTAACAATGAGGCGAGGAGGCCATGGGCGTATTTTGCAAGAACGCGACAACGCAGTTGATCCGGTGAGATCGATTCATTGATGTCTCATGTTTTATTAATTTAGGGCAAGTTTTAGGGTTTCCCTGAGTTTTTATTGTCTTGATCTGTCCTTCTTGCTGGTTGGATTTATTCTTAGTGACAATCGGTTGCAATGTGATGAAAGTTTGACGATGGTGGTGTTTGTTGCGTTTTGCAATGACATGGAGAGGGGCTATGATGGGATGATGCACCCAATTAGTGACCTTAGTGGCATGTATGTGTGAAGAGTGCTCTGCATTTGGAAAGCGGGCGGACAGTCGGGACTCATGTGAAGATAGTGGCACTGGCGGCTTTCAGCATAGCGGTCTCAATCCTCACATGGAGATTACAACCTGGGCATAATCTAGAGTCAAGGAAGAGCCCTGGGATTGTGTTTCCGTTGTACCAGAAATTTGCAAATGGCAGCCATGTGGGAGGAGCTAGAGGAGGGCACGGCAGGCGCATCCGATCAGACGACGAGCTCAATCCAACGTTTGAGCTTCGTTTGCCACACCGTGTTGACGATACGTACTTTTCTTACTTCAATGTGCTCTTTATATTTTGAACTTGCTGGATGAACGCCGCTTTGCTGGTTTTTGTAAGCTGATGTTTCATCTCTGACAATGCTACGATGCTTGTTTGGATGCAACTTCGCCATGGACTCATGCAGAGAACTTTACATTGAAATAAAAGTGGGTAGCCCTCCGAAGCCGTTTTACTTTCACGTCGACACGGGGAGTGGCTCGCCGTGGGTGCACTGCGCCATTCCTGGGTACAGATCGCCCCTTGCTCATTTTGTAAGTGCTTCTCTGTCTCTAAATTTATCAATGCTGTAACAGGTTCTTGGGACGAATACTGGATATGTTTCAGTCGTGTAAGATGATTTATCAATTGAGTTATCTGTGAAGCCGCCCAAAGTTTTGATATGATTTCTCCTCTTTTGAATTATCTCACTACTCTTTCCTCACTCCAAATAGTTATTAGATCAAGGAGGAAAATCGAGAAGATTAAGTGGTAAGCTAAGTCATTCCATCAATGCAGGGTCCCAACGGACCTTTTGTGTCCAACGAGAAGTCAATCGTGAAGTGCACAGGGGCAACTGCAGCTTTATGCTACGCGCTTCAATACAAAGCTCCGTGCCGTCAAGAGTATGACTATAAATGCATCTTTTCAGCGTCGTATGCGGACGGCTCGTTGTATAGGGGTTTAGTTGTCAATGAGAGCTTGACAGTGCCGACACAAGATGGAACCGAAAGGAGTGTCTTCGCCCTGTTCGGGTAATCTGCACTTCGAATGTGGAATCTCCAAGGTATAATATCCTTGCAATGAGCGGCCATTATCCGATTAATTTTGTGGTGTTGTCAGGTGTGTGCTTGATAGAAGGTCTAGGGCGGAGATACTCCCTCTGCAGACCGATGGCCTCGCTGGTCTGGGGAAGTGCAAGGGCTCTTTCGTGGACCAATTGCAAGCCGGCGGCCGCAAGGTGCTCGGCGTTTGTGTGGGCAAGGATATCTGTCGAGCGGGCCAGGTGGGCTTCATCTCTATGGGCATGGACTTCGAGGAGAAGTTTGACCAAAGCAAAGCGGTTTGGGTGAAGCTAGTGCCTGGACGTGAGTGAGTTTCAGCATCAGATTGATCTCGGGTTTATACTTATTTCGCTTAGCAAATTTTGTTTTGTCATTGCTGAGGAAATCCATATCTTGAAGAATACCCAGGTGACAACGGTTTTTGAGGAATGTGTGTCCCAGGAGGGACTGTATATATGCTGCAAAGCTGCTGTTCATTTCCATCGGCGCCATGCGAATCACCGTCGGGTCTCTTGATCCCTCGAATGCAGGGATGGGACTGGGATTCGACACCGGGGCCGACTGGACATACCTACGCCAAGATGTCTATGATGAGGTTCTCGATGCGGTGAGTTCTTTCAGCATCCGGGACTATACGTTGCCTCCATCGGTACGGGTCCCTCTGAGATACTAGTTACATGCAAGGAATACAAATATCGATGCTAATGCAGGAGTAGTCTTCGCGAGTTACATGTAAGTTTTGAATAAACTGTAGCGATCTTTGGTGGAGTATGGTGCTGATGTGAGTAGGTGAGCTGCTATGCCTATGAATATCGATGCTGATGCAGGAGTAGTCTTTGCAGAGTAGCAACTAATGTCCTGGAACATTGAATGCTGAAGTTATTGTCCAATGCTTACGGTGCAGTTGGAATCTCTCACATTGACTGGAGATGGGTACCGATTCAGAGTAGAAGACAACGTTAGTTTACGAAAGAGTGATCAAAGACTGTGCTGGAAATATGCGGGCATTAAGAAACGAAAGCGTGATGGGGAACACCCGGTTTGCTTCTTGACGTTTTCGTGTAGGCCAGTGGTTGAATATGGAAACATCTTGGTTCCTTAGAAATAAGGTCTATGACATAGATAAGGAATGCAGACACTGGACTAATCTACACTAAAATTGAATCTGTACGTTGTGAGAATTGGTTGCAGGGTCCAAGACCAATTGACAAGTTCCCACCTCTTAAATTCGAATATGAGGGGATTGCTGCCACGGAGCTTCCGTATCTGATCTTTCAACCTGAAAAGTACCTGTCTTGGGACGTAAGGGCCAAGTTCTTGTGGAATTCTAATTGAATCTATGATTCTATTTCAGGCCTGAATATTATGTACTGAATATATAAGTTGCAGGATTTGTCTCTGGTGCTGTTGAGATTTTTTTTGTTACGTCTTGAATGGAGAATGACCATGATATCTACTAACTGGTGGCCAAGTTGATATTTTTTCTGGTGTATGCTTGTGCAGGAGGACAGGAGTAAGTTGTGTGTGAACTTCCTCGTTAATAAAGCCCATAATGTGTGGCCTATTCTTGGAGGTGAGTGGGCGCTTTTTCTAGATTCTGAATGAAAAGTCTTCATCATTTTCCTCATATTTGCCAATTCATTGTATAGAAATAAGTCCGGTTTATTCCAGCACGAATAAATGGCTCTTTAGCCTGGAAAGTTACTGGTTTATCACCACAAATGTATGCAGTTTGAACTTTGAAGTGTGTTGTTAGAGCAAGTTCTTAACTCTTAAAAGTTAGTCAGGACTAAATGTGTAGACATGTATTTTACTCTTCAGAATACATTAAATGTATTAAAGTTTAGCAGGACTTACACCTTTGGATTCAAAAAATTTGAACTAGCATCTTTTACGTGGAGTCATTTCAATATCTAAACTTTATCATATGATAAAGTTCATATTTGACACCATACGACCACTGATGGTTTGTTATGACATTTAAGGGTTAATTAGGCATATAATGGTAATGTTTGTTCATGTGTTGTGCAGTTCAAATGATGAGAGAGCATTTGTTTGTGTTTGATATCCCAAACCAAAGAGTTCGATGGACACCAAGCATTGAATGTAAATTGTAAATGTCAAGGTATGGAATATAACCCCTTTGAAATAGGAAAACGTATACTCTCACAAGACTTGTAGTAAGGGAAAGATTTTTTTGACAAGAAGGAAGAAGGTTATGCAAAAGATCTTACTACGTCATTTAGTATTACCAAATTTAGAGTAGGTTATATGTTAGAGTTGTACACAATATGCTATTATTGGTTGAAATTCAATGAAAATATTTGATTCTATATTTGACAGTTTTGTCTAAGATTGCTTTAAGTAAGTATACTTTTATTGAAATATTTTCTTTGTTTGTACACTTGAAAAAATAGATTATCAATAATTGGATACTTAATAAGTCAACTTTAACAAAACATGAACAACATTCAAATAAAAATCAGAATTAAAATCTATCAAAACATCATTCCATATTCAAAAATGTATTTATGTATTTCAAATGTTGTATTTTTAATGTGCCAATCATCCTTTGATATTATAGATTGAAGCAAGTTCAATATGTGATTTGTAGTAGTATTTTACAGTTCCATTTTATTTTGACGGATTACATAAGAATTCAAAAATAACTTGTATATGTTGGAGAAATTAGACAAATGGATTTAAGTGGTATCATTATAAGAATTCTTATTTCTTAGATTTTTTAATTCTAAAGTTTATTTTATGCATTATTCTTTAAGTAAAGCAATGGAATTGATGAAAACTATAATAATTGATAGAAGCATATTTTTGTGTGAAATCTTTTTATGAAAGTTTTGAGAATGTAAAAGGATAATTAAAGTGCAACCAAATCCATCTTCAAATTTGGAGATGTATATAGATTTATGTGGTAATAAAGTATTAAATCCTAAAAGGTCTAAGAAAATATATATTGCTCTAGTGTCTCTCCTCACTCCAACCACCACACCATCCTTAAGCAATCTAAACATTTAGAAGCACTTCAGTATTTCACGCTCTAAGCACAAACTATTCAAATACACACAATTCATATGAATATACCATGCCTAACCTCTCAACACCTCCAACTTAAGTAATGTACCTTCTTTTTTGTTTTTCTTGACCTATTGGAAGGATTTGAGATTTGGGCTTAAGGAAATCCTAGGCAACTGGAATTTGGCCACCGCCAACCATTGTCGGCTTATTCTAGTCTAGGTCACCTAGGTTTTTGTATAGATTCTATATTGTCAAAACTCATCACACAAATGTCTTCATCTTTCTATTTAAAAGCCTTTACATACAAGGCACTAAGGTCCGGAGGAGATTTCATATTACAATCCAATAATTGAGCCTAATCAAAAAATCTATATTCAATTGAAGCAATAAGGTTTGAAATTAATACCTTATTAAGGCTTGTCAATGAATTTCAAATTCATTCAAAATTCTTCGATGACTTCAAAAACAAAATTCAAGAAAAACATATTATGTTTGAGTTTGGCCTTCCTTTTCTAGTTGTCATACGCTTCTTCCATTGGCGAGCAACCAACGTGCTTACAAATGGAGTCCATGTTTCCCAATATGATGAGTTTTGGAACCCAATTGATGTCGACCACACCAATTTTTATTTGGACACATTTCAACATATGTTGTTCCATTCTTTGTCACCACACCGCCACTCACTACCAAATATCTTACACCCCTCATTGCTTGCCGCCACCTCACCACCACCTCTCCAAAATCCACATTAATTTTGTGTCAATAATTTTGAAACATCCCACACTATTTAATGAGAAACATGATTTGATGTGGATTGAGAATTGAGGTAGACCATTGTAATTTGCATGTACTAGAATTAGTGTAGGAGACTAGAAAGCGGGGAACCAATTTATTGTTTTGCTACATTTTGGTGCAACCCACAGGGAAAGCACATCGGATGCAGGAAGTGCGTCAATTTTTGCTATTGGCAAGACCCACTCCCTTGACAACATGTGGTGACACTCTTGTCGACAGAATCGCACTTGCCTACACACGGTTGGTGGCAGTGTCGACCCCTTTACCAGCTGCAAATTTCCAAATACAGTGCACTCCCATTCCACTACCTTGACCTCCGTCCCCACATTTCATGGTCATTCCCCACCATGGCGAGGCTCTTTCCCCACCAAGGGTGGAGATGCTTTTGGGGCCTACACAAAAAACTCTCTTGCAACTTCAAGTGGCAATGTTTCCAAGCAGGGAAAGAGCAAGGTGTGCATTGTTGTGAGAAGCGCATGAACTCATAACAACTCTCACGTTCAGGTGACAAGGAAATTTGCACAATTTAGTACACAATCCCAACTCTCAAATCTTCATTGGTAAGAGTTCACTAGAATAAACAAAAAACTAGGAGCCAACAAAGATATGTCATAACAGAGCGACTACAGAAACATGGTAGAAGAATGTAATGCTGTAAGAGGCACAATAATTATCTAAAGTCAGCTGAATTGAATGGGCAAACCTGTAATTTGGTGGGATTGAAGATCATCAGAACCGACGTGGCAAAGGAGCAAGCGTTATAAAATAATCTTACTTCGTATATGATGTGGATACCGTTAGCACAATATTCTCTGGGTACACTTGCTACCTTGTATTCTGTATTAAGAAAATACATCCATCATCATCATAAAAGCTTTAGAAGTCATAAACACAGAACAGAGATACAGACAGAAGCGGTGCTCATGCTCAAAATTGGGGTAGGTCATTTGACATTGAGAAACTAATGCTGACCAAACAAAACAAGAGAGGAGAGCCTCAACCACAACCTCAAGATCTTCAGCGGTAACGCCTGAGCGACAGGGTGTTGTTGCGCTTCCAGGTTGCACGGATGGAAGGGCGCGCCTTGGTGTACAAGTGACCTCTGCCGCGGAGACCACGGTACTTCTTCCCTGCGGAGGTCAGCCCACGCAACTCGCGGTGCTTGTGCACTGGGTTCACAATCCAGTTGATGCGAGGGTCCTTGCGGATGACCGTGTGCTGAGGGTCCACCAAGACGATCTCGAAGTACTTGTAAGTGGAGTCCTGTACAGGAACAGAGAAGATGAGTTGACATATCACTACAGATCAAAAGAACAGGTCAAGTGAGGCAACCTCTTTTCTCAATAAGAAAAAATGGCTGAGATTCATGGTGCAACATGACCTTTCCTGAGTGCCATTTCAATCACGAATCCACATCTATCATCACTGCTCGACCTCACCACCAGCATCTGGAATGGCATTTGGAGTCGTACCTGGTTGATCCAGTAAGAGTTGAGCACTCTCAGGCCTCCGAGCTTGCGTCCTGCACGCTCCTCAGCGACAGACCTCAGATTACGCTGGAATTTGAGCTGCGTGATACCCTGGTTCTTGGGCTTTCCGTACACAATACCCTTGGCAACTGGCCTCTTCCTGCCTCCACGGCGGACACGGACACGGTAGACCACATATCCCTACAAACAAAACCACATCAAGAGCACAAAATCAGCCACTCAGGTGCAGCAACCGAACTCAAAATCGAACCCTCGAATTAATACCAAAACGGCTCATCTGGCCTTTAAAACAACAAAATCTAAGCGCACTAACACTTACGACGACCACTCTAACCATCACAGCTCACATGGAACTTATAAATAACATATGATTAAATTATTATCATATATGAAATAGCTTGTAAATTAGCACATGAATTCACGTGTATTACATAGCTTCACATGTATTAAATAGCTTGTAAAAACAATTCGAGACTGATTGTTTCAAAATAAATCAAATGTCATTTCTCCGAATTTTTCGGAAATTGCTGAAGTTGAAAATTAGTGAGTCATACAACCAGCCCGTACAGATTTCGAAGGCTCCTTATCAATATAATAATCCCCTTACAAATTAGATAAGTTTCAGAAAAAACATACTTCTCTAAAACCCTAAAAATAACACCAAAAACCTAAAAAGCAGGAATGCGGAAATCTACTGCCAATCCGAGCTGCAGATCACAAGAGAGTTCTAAAGGGATTCAACGACAAACGCACCTGCTTGGCCTTATACCCGAGGCGACGCGCCTTGTCCGGGCGGCTGGGGCGCGTGACGCGCACAATGCCGGGGAGCTGGCGGAACTCCCAGCAGCGCACACGCAGCAGGAAGCGCAGCACGTCGGACTGCTTCCGGCGCCAGAGCTCCTCGATGTACTTGTACGCACCTGCAAGGAAAGGCCACCAAATGAGCCCCATCCCCTCATTTTAACTCGAAAAAAATGGAAAAAAAAAACAGCAAATAAAGAGAACGATGAGGCAAGAGGCGGGAGGGCGCCGTTGAGGCGTACCCATGGTGTGTGTGTGGAGAGAGGCAACCGCGCCCGCTTGCCTGCAGCAGCTATGGCGAAAGCGGAAAAGGAGTCTCTGCGCGAGCTTCCTTCGGCCATAACCTCGCGTGAAACCCTAAACGAGCCCAATCCCCAAATCCGTTACCGAGTCCGGCATGTACCAGTTTCTGTAATCTTTGTAGACTTTGGTGTCTGATTGTGGTAGATAGTGTGGGTTTAGGGCACAGTGTCGGGTTTAGACTGCGGTGTCAGTGTACCGGCAACATTCTATTTTTCTGTAGACTTGGATCCTGAGATGTTTGGTTTTGTAGATGTGATTCTATCGGCTTTGGGAGTTTTGACGGGTTTGGGTGTGGTGCCGGGTTTGGGCACGTCGGATGCCATATAACCACCAACTCAAGGGATTGTATGGAATATTAGTAACTATTTAAGTAAGAGTATGTTCTTATACAGAAAATTAGGATTTCCATATAATGTGTAACCTATCCTAACTAAAATTTATTTGATTCAAAAATGTCCATTTCACCATGAATATTAAAATTGGAACCATCCAAATGTGGTGCTCATGTTGCTAAACATGTTGAAAATTTTCACCTAGTATAGGTTTTTTTTTTTTTTTTGGACTTATTTTTCCAATAAATTTTCACCAAGCTAGACCTTTGTTACAATATTCAACATAGATCTATGCCATGGCAACAAAGTTTATTGAAGATGGCATTTTGTGTAATGGTACGAATAGTGTAATTACCCTAGTACACTAATAGTGTAATTACCCTAGTGAACAAGTTGGCAATTAGTGTTAGTTGCCATTGTCATCTATAATAACCCCCAATCATCCACCTACCTTAGTACACTATTTCTAAGACAACTAATAATTAGTTTTAATTCCCAATCAACCACCTACCTTAGTACACTATTTCTAAGACAACTGATAATTAGTTTTAATTCCCAATCAACCAACTACCGTAGCACATAAATTTGTTAAGAAGTTCATAACATAAAAATAAAAATACATTAAAATAATAATAAAATAATATTCATTACATATAAATAATGAATATTTGATATTTTAATCAATATGTAATGTATGCTTATTTAATACTTCATTAGTATGTAAATAATATTTAAATATGTATATGATAATTTATGAATATTCAATAAATATTTAATGAATGTTTCATGAATATTTATGAATACTTTTGAATATTTAATAAATATGTAATTAATATTTATTTCGTATTTCATGAATATGTACTGAATTTTCAATGAATATTAAATTAATCTTTGATTCACATACACCTAATATGTAATTAATATTTAAATAATATTCAGTTAGTTTTTAATATATATTTCATAAATATTTACTTAATATTTAGCTAATATTTAAATAATGTGTAATTGATATATAATGAATATTTGTAAATGTTTCATGAATGTAGACTGTATATCAAGATTTTTATGAATATTAAAATATTTACAAAATATAATATAATACTTTTGTATATTTATAAAGTTTTTGAATATTTAATTTTGATATGTATTCATTTATCATGATCCAGGATATTTTAATGTTTGTTTTTTATCAATTTCATTATTTAATATTTATTATTTTAGTATCCAATATTCTACTTAATAAACATTTATTGTATGTTTGTTTTTTTATGATTTAATTAGTTTTTATTTATTTTATATCTATGTTTTTTTAATTTTCCAATATATCTTTCTTCTCTCACTTTCCTTTGATTTCCATTTTCTTATTTTTCCAATCTTATATTTGCAAATTCATTTCCTTCCATATGCACATTCTATTTTTTTCTACTTTTGGGATTTCTTTTTTGTTCCATATCCACGTTATATTTTTTCTGATCTTTCTGTTGCAAATTGTTTTTTTTTTTCAATGCACTCGTAACCTTCTTTACTTTGATGCTCGAAATGTGCACGTAATCATTTTCTATGTTTCATACACTAAATGTCCACATGTAAGAAAACCTAAGTTCCACTATTTACTAGAATCGACATTTAGTGTAGTAGGTGACATTTAGTGTATAGTTTTGTCACTACACTAATTGTAAAGTTGACAATTAGTGTATGGGTTCGCATTTAGTGTCCACTACACTAAATACCATCTTTAGTGTAGTTGGTGATGATGGGGCATTTGATCTTGTTCATTCTACTTTAGTTTGATAGTAAAAACTTAATGTAATTTTAGAATTAAAATGAAGTCTAAGTTAAAATAATAGAACAGTTGAAAATTTATGGATAATTTGTACATTTGGCTTTTTGTTATCAAAATGACTTTATACATTGTGCTAGAAAATTGACTAATTGTGGTTTTAAGAATGGATACAACCAAAGAGTAGATCAAATTTTGGCAAATACATGATAAATAAATAATATGGTAAGAATTAAATTACATGATAGGAATCTAATGATTATAAAAATAAATAAAATAATAATAGCTTAAAATATAAAATGAATTCTACATCAACTAAATCTTATCACAACTTTATTGTATGACTAAATCATGGTGTAGGTTATGTGTTCTTTTAACATTAGAATATGGTACATTTAGTTGAAAATTTTAATATAGAAGTTTCCAAAGTAATGTATTTCAATTTAGATTATTTTTTAGCAAGTTTTAGGATCAGATGGTTTGAGTTTCAAAAAAATTGTATTTGCTTTATTTGTATTCAAGTACCTTAGCCAAAGATTGTACTAGTCAATACTACTATGTATAGGGTGAGGCCCTGTCGGGAGGGCCTCACGGGCTGTGAGGTGCCCGACACGGAGGGCGGTAGCCCGACGTGGAGGGAACCTCACAGCCCGTGAGGCCTGACCGACAGGGCCTCACCCGGTGTAACGCCCGATTTTTTGTGAATTTTTTTTTTGAATTTTTTTTTGAATCTACCCGGGCAAAAAGCTGTGAGATCCTGCAACGCCCTGTTCTCGCGCACGTTCCAGGTTATAACGTGCGCCGGATTGAATGGGCAAAAAACCCAATCGGGCGTTACGTCGTCTCATACTACAGTCGAGAAAATATGAGAATAAGATACCAATTGAATGAAACAAAAATTTGAACATGTGCACCACATAGTAATAAATAGTATATTAAAGTACTTTCAATGAAAACTTTACTATTTTTTTTATTTTAGAGAAATCAAATTGCTTTTCACATAATTGAACTGTAAGTAATCAAATGCCAAGTGATGTATGTACTTTCTATGTATCCATCCATTGTCTCTCATAAAATAATACATAAAGGACTCAAATATTAGTAAAATACACAGGTATTTTGGCAGACTTCATGGTGATTGATTCCAATTGCGTCGTTACTATTTAACGAACAGCCCATATGACCATCATGTTTGTATCAATTTGAATAAAATAAAATAAAATAAAAACACGTAGGAACGACCTAAATTGTGGTAAAAACGTCGTCATTCATAGACTCAAGGGGAAAAATAGATGAAACCTTTCAATATAAAAAATATCTCAAACTAACTGTGAAGGCTAAACAGACTTCTGACTTCTTACTTGGGTCGCTTTTTCAGAACAAGATCTTCAGTTTCAGAACTGCCCTTCTACTTTGCCGAAGTTGTCCTGCATCATTGAAAAGGGTCATAAAACAGATCCATCCCACAGCAAGTTAGCAAGATTGAAATTTTGATACCTCACTTTTATCTTAACAACATAACAGAACACTGTTAACGAGCCTAGATATCACCAAAAAGAAATTCAATGCAGGGAAATCTGTACGCGCTCTTTCAGCCAGGCCACTCACTTCACAAGTCTTAGAATTCATCTACTTAGTGACTATGCATAGTTGAAGCCAAGGCAACGAGGGAAGTGAGGAGGAAGGAGAGAGAAGAAGCAAGGTAGAACGTGTCAACAATAAGCAGAGCTGTCAAGGAATTGCACCTGAAGTTGACGTCGATGGTCTGTGATGTCTTCAGCTGAATTGCTCCTCGGATTGAAAAGATGCCATGGGCTGTCGATGTTCAAGGAGTGTCTCTTCGTGGGAGCCCGGATGTGGATGCTGGTCGATGACAGAGTTCGTGGAAGGTAATGGAATTACTCCCACACCGGCTGCATCCTTCAACAGTGTTCAATCGTCTCTATGACCTGCAAATCTGCTCCAATTGAGCAACGAGAGGGAGAACCAATTGGATTTGAGGAGACTAACGTTGATCTTCATTAACAGAACAGGCCTGTGCAAAACTTGGCGTGAGATTTGGGCCGTTTCGTTCCGCTGGGAGACGAGCTTTCAACTCCCTGATGCAAGATGTCGCTTGTGGATTTGCTGAAGCGGAAAGGAAGCTCTAAGGTTCACCGATGTCTTGGGCATCCTCCGCCGTTCCTGCCACAGCACGAAGCGCAGGACCTTGATATACAATGCTTTGCACCGAGTTTCTCACATGCAGCATTGGAGCATGGGATAGCCCCAGGGTTCTGTGACGCCGTGCCGCGTTGGGAAACCTGGCGCTGGGTGTGGACCCTTCCGTGCTGCATAGAGTTCTGTACATGAATTCTGAGAGGGCCATGACCACTCAGCTGGCTGTGGAAATTCCTCCCCCGAGGTGCTGGAGCAGGGTGTCTGTCCGTGAAGTGACTATGGAGACTCGGTTGTGGATCGGAGAGCAATCCTTCGTGATGACTATGATAACTCCTTCCGTGAGGTACTGTTGGCTCTGGGGCAGGGTGTCGAGAGAGAGAGACCGCCGGCTCGGTGTAGGTCGACTGTTGCATGGAAGCGGAATGAGATGCCGGAACACTACCTTGATGGACGTTCTGTATGTGAGCTTGCGCAGAAATTTGTGCAAGAACTGTTGGAGGTGCACTGTTGAGATCCGTTGGGTGCGTTCGAAGGTACGGGTGCACCCTTGCGTCCTGCCTTAGCTTGACTCTTCCTGGTAAGGTACAAGAAATGGAAACCATCCTGGATTGGGTTAGGGTATGAAGACTCACGACTAGAAACTAACACGGAATATCTTTATACGACTACCATAAATGAGACCTAGGGGGAAAATTCAATTAGTAGGCAGAAGCTCATGACAAAAGACGTGAGGAAACTGTAAGAACAGGCAACAGCTGATAGAATGAACGGGTACCTGGGCGGTCAACCAAGTTAAGAGATGAGGGTAATCAAGCATGAATTGAGAATGATGCAATTGCATACCTCTTGACTTCATGGCCCGTCTGACCGCACGAGCTTCCGCACCACGAGCGTGCTTTTCGTCTAACACCCTTTGTCTCTGTGCCTCGTTAGGCCACAGCTGCATGGTTGTCACAGGAACTTATAATTGTCACTACATAAAAGTTCGACATTTCAGGACGAAGAGATAGTAGCTAGAAACGCCTCTTTGCTAGTCTCCCAAAAAAACCAAAACGACTCAGTTGAAACATTTATCAAACTGTGCAATTGAAACAAATATGTTTACCTGTGAATACTCTATGAAACAGACTGCAGGAATTGCAAATTTATTTTATTGATAACGTGAAATTTATTAGGTGAACATAGAATATAAGGTTGGATATCACACCTGTCTCAGTGTCTGGACACGGTACAGATTGCGGCCCTTGATCTTAACGGGGCGCATGACTTGGAAGGGTTTCGTACCTGTGCTCCACAACACCTCGATCTATCACATCGAAGAAAAAATGATCCATCAGAACAAACCAAACTCCGTGCTAATCTCAGTAGACAGAAACTCTGACCGATTCTGACCATGCGAAAACGTTGCATGATTTCAATTTTGGAACTTTCACAACTGACTTACTGTGGCTTACGAACCACATACGACTGTAATAAGACATTCTCAGGTCACTCACTGTGAACGTGTGCTGCTGCTTTCCAGCACCATAGCTCTCATTGACAACTTTACCAGCTACCAAACGCTGTCCCAAAGGTGGACCACTAGCACACCGCCTCTCGATGTCAAACGGCCTGACCCAACCCAGAAGAATGATACCATTCACTATGAAACACAAAAAAATAAATATCACATAAAAACATGCTGCGACGTGGCTAAAACCCATGGCGATCACAGTGGCATGTCGAAGCGTAATGATACTTTCTATTCACCCGATGTGTATACATCTATTTTCCACTAATTTCGGTCCGTCAAGAAATTCAACAAAAGTGCAGAGTCTCACGTATCGTATACAGTCTGCCGATAGAGCACAGTGTCTCCCAAACATACATCACCTGCAGCAAAGATCACAAAAAATCTGAAACAGACATCACACCGACCAGATATCTGCTAATCTGTACAATAAACATCATCTTCATGTAGGCAGTCAAAACTCAAGAAGAATCATCGTTACAAGATACCCCTTCAAACACAAGTAAGAGAGTCGGGCTTTACCAGTGCAGTCGATGATGAAAGATGACCTGGGATAGATCTCTTCTGCTCGCCCATCTTTAATCCTGAAATACGCATATCATAAGCGGTTACCACAACATGAACTTCAAATTCTCAACAGATCCTTGCGATACATCTTTCGACTACAGTAGAAACAGAAGTAAATCCCATACTTCAGGTGTTCATGGATCCGACTAAGCAGGACAGCCTTCACACCAACCATACGTAGCCCATGATGACGCAAATATGTCTTGAGAGATTCAACTTTGAAACTCTTCAAATCGCCTCCTCCTGCACAGAGTTCATTTTGCAAGTCATAAGTGGTGCCATGCAAGAATCTCCGATGAAGACAGTAAAGAACTCCTCTCAGCTCCTTCCGAAACTCATGAAAGTGAACATGAAAAACACCTTTAATCGCTTTCATAACTTCAGCGAGTAACGCTGCCTCGTCGCTGCTAAGGGTGGTAATAATTTCTTCCTCCTCTTCCACGATGTCCCCATCGTCACTGCACCAACACCAACAGGGCATCCTTGAGCTTTCTAGGTCATGACTAACAGAGGACGCATCTTGCAACAACCAGAGGATAAACTTCAAATGTGTATCATCACGAAGTTTCTTCCTCCTCACATTGGTGAATGAAAACATATGTGCATCGGCTGTCATCGACATTATAAACTCGACATCACCGTCTATGAATCTTACATACCCGCTCTCGCTGCTGCTCAGATCAACGAGTTCGACGTGCTGCGAATTGGCGTCACCTCCCTGCGAGGTCGGATCGAGCGCGATCACCTCCTCCCAGAATGAGCTGTCGTCGTCCATCTGCCACAACGAGATGGGGTTTGCAGCGGTACCCAGCGCTTCCTTCTCACCCGCTCGGGTTTCCCTCCCATTCACCAAATCCTCACAACTCAGCTCCACTTCCTCCTCCAGATCGATCACCATCACGTGATCAGCAAACGGCTTCTCCACCAGCCCACATTGGCCCATGTCTGCGGATAAATCCCCCAACACCTCCATCTGCAAGAGAGTCGCCTTACACACGCCCAAGCTTCCCAGCTCTCCTAATCGAAGTGATACGCATCTATTCAAATGGAGATTCCCCAGACGCTACATAGCGCGCAGAAGTGAGCATCAAGGGCTCCACCCACTAATTTAACCGAAATTTGTAGCATCATCCCCTCTCTTCCAGATGCATTGCTTCGTGTTGCAGACACCATCAATCGCACGACGAATCTCGGACAAACCTCACCAGCTTCCTGAATGCTAAAACAGAATCTATGGGAAAATGTGAATCCGGAATAAACTGCGAGTGCCGGATCCGAACGCTGGAATGTTCACACACAACTGAGCCCTCACAGAAGTGCCCTCTGCTTCACATCTTCTCCGAATTCTGCCACGGGTTTCCGTCCGCAATTCCTCGCTGTGAGATCGCACAAACAAGTCCGCGCTTCCACCTCGGTCGCAGACGAGCGCCGTCGTTTGGGTTCGGCGAATGCACTCTCATGCTTTGTATTTCGAAAATCCAGCCGTTTGGAACATGGCTCGTCTCTTCAGAATGTTAAATTTTGTTTGGATATTTGTAAATTGTGACACTCGAACACAGACATCCATGAAATGTTTGACTTCAACAAACAAAGAATGTAGATTTAGGTTAGGTGACTAACAATAAAAGTTAAGTAAAAGTTAAGTCTCGTTCCCAAGTTTAGTCCCTGTCAGCCCTTATTTTTTTGTTTTAGTGGGATAGCCACAGTGGCCGAGGAGCTGTAGCACTTTTGGCTTTCTCCTAAAACCATACAAAACCAAATTTTCTCCATAAATATCCATTTTGGAGAATTCATCTCCATAAACATAGAATTGTACATCCTTTTTGGCGATAGGATGGAGTCCCGACTGTTCATTACTGGCAATGTGGCGATATAGCATCGGCCATTAATGAAGTTTTGGCCACATGGAAATTTTTTAAAATTCACTTTTGGGGGGAATATTCTTTGGGAGGGGATTTTGTAATTTGGCTCCAGATCGACAAAAAATAAAGGTTGGTCCCGTCCTTCTCCTTGGAAATTTCTCCCAGTTAAGTCTTTGTCTAGTATTTGCCTCGTGTCATCATCGGGCCACCCCTTTTATTATATTCTAGTAGATCCCATGTTGTCCCCAACGGGCCAATGATAATCCTCAATAGAGTAAACATATGCCTATTATTTAGATCCCCGTATTTCCTATGTACATGAAGTAAAAGTGACCTGGATATCGCCACGTGGTGCATTTTGAGATGCCTAGGTATTGCTTCGGTCATTGGCCTTGGCCATTGATTTTATAAAGATACTAGTGGACCCCGTTGTCCTCAACAGGTCAATGATAATCCTCAATAAAGTAAACATCTGCCCATTATTTAGATATCAGGAGTTCCTATGTATATAAAGTAGAAGTGACCTGGATATTGCCACGTGGTGCATTTTGAGATGCCTAGGTATTGGTCTGGGTATTACCCCTTGGTAAGATTTCCACATTTATTATATGTAGTAGACTAGTATACTAACCCGTTGTCTCCAACGGGTAATATAAGTTTAGGAAATTTAGTTAAAATTGTAAAAGTAAAATTAAATAGATAAATAAAAGAAATAAATGTAAATGCCACATGCTGTTGATTCCTTCTACGGATATCACCTAAATATCTCTGGTTTCCATTGTTGGGTATGTCCCTTCCGCTCTTACCTAGCTATTGCCACGTATTAAGGAAGGCCAATATTTAGGTAGGTCGGATATCGTCACGTGGGCGCAACTAATAGCTTGGATACCAACCAAGTTTAGCTCTTGCTCTTTTATTATATGTAGTAGACTAATATACCGACCCGTTGTCTCCATAGGTAGTGTAAGTTTAAGTAAAGTAACTAAAATTGTAAAATTCAAAATAAAATTAAATATTATAAAAACAAATGCCACGTGTTGCCATGTCCTATGGCCTAATATCTAGGTGATACCCATAGGCCTTTTGTTATATAGAGAGATAGAGAGAAATAGGCAACCAAGCCAACTATGCAATCATATTATAGTCTTAATCCCTAAGGTACAATGACAGTTTCACACCAAAAACACTTCAAAATTGTTGGATTCTAGTGCAATGAACAAAGAAGGAAACCAAAACTTTGATTTCTAGCTCTGACCATACGATCTCAACTAAGACTTATTAAGTAAAATACTCGCAAAATTTCATCATCCTTGACCCCACGGATTGAAAGATTATAGTGTTTATGGTCAAACAAATGGTTCGTTTTCTACCCTGGGTTGAGTGAATCAGCAGACTTTGACTTCACTTAGTGTCGAATTTTTGCACTACACAAGGTCTAAATCCATTATCATCTTGTTAAGCATGATGTTAGTTCCTTATACACCAATTTTTAGAGGTAGAAAACAAGTGTAGCATATTCAAAACAATTGTGCAAGGAGTAGAGGTTCGAATTTTGTTGATTCACACTTTAATTTTTTGTGAACTTAATATGTTTTAGATTGATAACCCGAATGGTTAATAAGAAGGTTTACACTACATATTGTTTTGGAAAAAATTAAAATTGAAAAATATAAAGATATCTAGGTTTTATGTGGAAAAGAAGAAGTTTTTTTGGTACCTTGCCCTACAACGAGTGAGAATGTATGAAAATGTTTGACTTAGGTTGGTATGCTATTTTTCAAGAAGAAGAAGAAGGACTCCGGCTTCCAGACAGAGGCCGCCGTGAATATAGTGTCTATTCGTTCCACTTACTAAAACGATGCCCACAGGACAAAGGATTAGTATGATGGAATTACTTCCCCCTTTCGAGGGTAGACACTAAAATGCTATTTTTCACTAAAAACAAGAACTTTTTTTTGACAACATGAAGGGAAATAGTATTACTTGCGAGTCCTGAAAATCTCACATTCAATAGAGTGTCCTAGCAAAAGTTTTTAGAGGTGCCCGAGGTGCCCGCTCTCCCCATTTGAAATTCAAAATCCTAAAACTTTTTCATCAAATGTCCAATTTAGGAAAAAAAAAAATTTCTAACTGAGGTCTTGGTAATGCCTTTCTACAGTAAGAATTTTAAAGAGGAATGTTGGAAATTGACACCATAGGAACCTGACCAAACTTTCAAAAAGCCCATTTTTGACACTTGGTCCTTTAGGGGTTAAGTAAACATACTATACAAAATAGTAAATAAGAAAAGTAAATCAAGCAATGATGAAATAGGCGGCCATTATGCAAGTCCAATATGTAATCATATTCTATACTTAAGGTATCACAAGTAAAAAATAATTTAAACTAAAATCGTTACTTAAGTTAACATTCTAGAAAATAAAGTAAATCAAGCTATGACGAAACAAGCGACCAAGCAATGACAATATAGGCGGCCATCTCTCTCTGCCATGATTAGGTGATACAACAACTTGCCCAGTGATTGAGGCAGAAGAGTGTTGACCTTTGGAACCCACGAGATCCAAAATGGGACTCTCAAGGTGTTCAATTTCAGTTGCATGACATTGATGAGGAGTTAGGTTGTGAAATTTGAAGTTCAAATTGCGCACACATTACATGAACACTCTACATAAATCAGATCATGATTTGGAGTTATAGAACTCATGGAAAAGCTAGGAATACAACATAGAATACATCAAATATTACACTAAAATACAATGAATACCATGATGCATACTATGTTGTATTTCATCCACATGCAAAATGGTTTAGGTCTTAAATTTTGGTTGAAATTTTTCTTTAAGAGATGCTTCATTGTTTTGTCATTGTTGATCTCTCTCATCATATACAAAACTTCCGTTTTAGTTCGTATAGGTTTGAAACATTTTTGTATACAATTAAGTAGACAAAAGTTTTAAAAATCATCAATAATCATGAGTAAATGTTGTCTTCACATTTGATATGTCAATGCAAAGCTATCAACCTAGTCCACATGTGAATTTCTTTTTATTCAAAGTACAAAAAATCTTGCAATAATCTATTGATAGATAAAGTAGTAAATCTTCAAAAGTCCACAATTTTTATTACAAATATACGGTAACTTTAAACACTTTAATCTATTCCATCAATCATTGGATGTTGTGCAAGTTGTCTCCAAAGCTCAGGTCATAATTTGGGTTCAATTTTGAAAGGTTGGATACTAAAATTAAGCATAGTATTTCCATCATACTACTAAAATCATAATCCGCGCAGTGAACCATTCAGTGATCAATCGCGCAGTCAACCGCGCAGTGAATCATGTTACCTTTTTTAAATATAGTTTGTAATATAAAAACTACATTAAAATGGTTGGACTAATGCGTTGCAAAACATTAGCTTGATTTTTTGGGTGTGACAAATACGCATTTGTGTGTTGCAATTTGTGCTCTAGATTACAAATTTGACGTTCAAAATATTTTTTGAGTTAAGCACTAAAAAATTGAATTGTGAATTATGAGTTGTAAACTTAGAGTGAAAACGTTGTGAAGTTGGAGTTGTGATCTTGGAGGTTGGCATGCAAAGTTGGAGTTGCAAAATTGCATATTCGAGTTGTGGAAATTGAAATTACAAGTTTTGAGATTGTAAATGCAAATTGAGTTTGTGGATGTGTGAAATTGAGATTGTAATTGCAAGTTGAGTTTGTGGATGTGTGAAATTGAGATTGTAATTGCAAGCTGAGTTTGTGGGTGTGTGAAATTTGCATTTGTGTGTTGCAATTTGTGCTTATCCAAAATAAATTTGAAACTCTTAATTACAAATTTGACGTTCATAACATTTTTGAAATTCCATGTTAAAATGAAAAAAATCTAAAACCTAATTTATTTATTTCTATTCTATTCTTTTACATTATTAAAATTCATGGATAGGTTTCAAAGACATATTTATATTTTATGTAAATTGTTGTTACCTTTTTTTTTTTAATGTTTTGTGATATAAAAACTACATTAAAATGGTTGAACTAATGCGTTGCAAAGCAAGCGCCAATTGCTAGTTGCATAGAATAAAACAAAACGTAAATTGGTAGTTTTTGCGCCTCCACTTCTTATACAATTTTTTTGAATTCGCTACACACTTTTTTTACCTCAAAAAATTGGTGTGCAAGGAATTGGTATCATGCTTGACATATGATAATGAACTTAGATCTTTTGCATTGCAAAGATTTGACACCAAGTGGAGCCAAAGTCTGCCAATTCACTTAACGCACGGAAGAAAATTAATCATGTGCTCAACTTTAAAGACTAAAATTTTTCAATCTGTGCGGTCAAAATTTATGATATTTTGTAAGTATATTTTTTAATAAGTCTTAATTGTGATTTATGGTTAAGACAAATAAGAGAAGTTTTATTTCCTTCCTTACTCATTGTGCTAGAATCAATAAGTTTGAAGTGTTTTGGTGTGTAAGTGTCAAAGAAATTTAGCGGTCAACCTTTTAATGCCCATGAGATCTAGAATGGGACTATGGAGGTGTTAAATTGAGGTGTTAAAACTCAATTTGCATGAAATTCATGAGGAATGAGGTTGTCAAATGTGAAGTTCATATTTGGGCGCGCATTACATGAACACTCTCCAAAAACCAGATCATGATTTGGAGTTATAGAAATCATGGAAAAGTTAGGAATACAACACAAAATACATCAAATACACTAAAATAAAATGAATACCATGCCGCATAGTACTATGTTGTATTTCATGCACATGCAAAACGATTTTGGTTGAAATTTGTCTTTAAGTGGTTCTTCATTGTTTAGTCATTGTTGATCTCTCTCATCGCATACAAAACTTCCATTTTAATTCGTAAAACTTTGGAACATTTTCAAAAAGTAAAAAAATCATCAATAATCATGCATAAATGTTTCCTTCACATACGATATGTCAATGTGAAGCTATCAACCTAGTGCACATGTGAACCTCTTTTGTTTAAATTACACAAATTCTAGAAAGAATCTATTAGTGGATAAAGTAATACACCCTCCAAGATCCAAAATTTTTATTACCAACATACTGTAACTTTAAACTCTGTAATCTAATCCATCAGCTGTTGGATGTTGTGCAAATTTTCCCAAAAGTTCAAGTCATGGTTTGAGTTCAATTTTGAAAGACTGGATAATAAAATTAGGCAGTCTATTTCCATCAAAGTTAGTTCAAAGAAAAAAATCAGCCCACTTCTTGGTTTGGGAGAAACATGACCTGGTCGCTTAAGGGTTGAGACGGAAATTTACCTGTACAAACACATTTCGAGCTTCAGAGCTGAGCAACAAAACAGAGATCCTCAGACTCAGAACAGAATGTGCACTTCACATGGAACTTCACGGCGAAAATATTGATGTTCGAGTACAGGGACATGAGAGCTGGGGCTTGGATATTCCTCACAGCAATGACAGATAAGTTACTGTAAAATTACCGGGGTCAACAGCTTAACGAGTCCAGTCAACAGAAAAACGCAATACATACATCTGCGGAGGTACTGTTACACTCTATATTTACAAATGGATGGAGCGAATGCCTTCCCTCTTAATAGACGCCGCGATGGCCCCTGATTTTGGTGAACTCTCTGTCCTTGCGGTACGGCGGCACGTCATCCTCGCATCCCTTGGGCCGCAGCGTGAGGCAGTCAAGGTAGAGTCCGCCCTTCCAGTACGTGCAGTCGGTTTCGCGGATGGCGTACGCTATCTCCACTGGCTGCGCTGCGAATCCCTCCCCGGACACCGTGAACGTCCCAACCTCGAACTCCACCCAGTCCTCGAACGTCTTCCCGTGCGCCTGCGAGAGGTCCAGCGTCCTCTCCATCGCCTGCTTGTCCGAGGTTGCTATGGTGAACGAGAGCGGCTTCTGCCACGACAAGAAGTAGAACCGGCCGCCCTGCGGATTCGCAACGCGGAGCCGCCACACCGCGGTGTACGATCCCGGCGGCAGGGAACACCTCCACGTTCCTTGAACCTCCAGCCAGCAAATCGCCAGCAGGTGTGCCACCTGAGGATTGCCAGAAACATCAACACGCCATAAGAATTCCAGACGACGAAAACGAGAAAGACGAACGCTTAAAATTCTAAAGACGCACACCTTTCCGAAGCAGGAGCTCCGCGACTGCTCCCATTTCCAGAACCTCATGTCGGAGCCCCAGGCAACGTCCATGGCGGAGGCGGAGAGCTTGCGGCAGACGCCCCGAGACCGGTGCAGGAGCACGTACTTTTGCAGTCCATCGTCAAGAAACACTCCGGCGGCCAAATTCTTCACAATCTCTCGACTACTCGCAAACTCCGCCCCCGCTCCACAGACGCTCCTGTAGTCACTCGGCAGAAAATTCAGCCACAGCTCGTCCGACTCCGTAATGCGCCTGAACGTCGAGCACACTCCCGCCAGCCGCGTCGCGTCCGACGGCGTCGTGCGACCTAGAATCGCAACGATACAATCGTCCGGCAGGTCCACCATGGTCATGGCGCCAAAAGTCGAACGCGCTCCTCCTTCCATCTCCAGCAAACTCCACAACGCCCCTACGCCATAGCCACGAACCGCACCGCCACCTCTTCTTTCACTCTACCGCGTCTAACCTTATAATTCTCACCAAAACAAACTCATGCGAGCTCCTCCAGCAAAAAATCAAAACTCCACACCGCAACCGCAACCTCCTCTTTCAAGTTATAAAATTCTGACACAATAATCCTCACAATAATTGACGGCGAGCTCTCAACGCCTTAACTGCTATCAGATAACGCGCTCCATATCTCAATCCTGGACCACATGACATGTCTTGTGAGGAAAATCTAAGATTCCGGAAGAAATATTCCGGCTATGGCGACGAGCTCCACTGCATGCGAAAGGGGCATGCGTCGTCGTCATCGTCGTGAGATGTGCCGCAGCATCTTTTCTCGCCGAGGAATCAAGGTTTATGACTCAGTACTATCGTCGCTATGGAGGTACCAGAAACCGTTTTCGGTGTTATTGTGAGTGTATGTACCTCCTGTGTACATCTGAGGTTGTTGAGTATGTTCCAAATAGAAGCGTTGGGCGGACTCGCTGCGACAACGTCGTAGAGTGGTTGTCGTTCGTCGCGCAAGACTCAATCTTCATACAATTTAAATATTCTAAGGATATGTTAGGATCATTCTAAAATCTCTTGTCAAAAGCTAGAAAATTAAAGGCCACTTCTCACCGGGCCAAGTCAAGAGGCTAACCGTTAGCCCAAACAATGGTGAGAGGCCAAAGTCTTTGACTAAAAACATACATTAAATAGTATATGATGAAGGAAGTTGACGGCCTCTCAAAGGAAGTTTGCGTAGGTTGAGAACGGTGACCCAAGTTTGCACTTGAGAGGTTGTAGCTTCAGCGACAAAACTCTCTAAAAGTGCTACCATGTAGACACAATGGAGAGCGATAGCCTTTGGGCTTTGGCCTTTGGTGTGAAGGAACTTCGGCCATTCTTCGCAATCTCGTTGGTGGAAACAGACGGCCTCTCAAGCTTGGTTTTGGTGTGAAGCAGCCCTAAGTCACTCTCGAATGTATACAAGTCGTGATAGTTGGTTACGTCTAAATTTGTGATACTAGATCCCGAAGGACCAAATGCTACAAAACTCGGCTATTTTAGAACCCAGGAAGTTCATGTCGTGTCAATTTTTTAAAATGTTCTTTGAGATTTTCCTTACAAGTGGGCACTTCCAGAAGCTTTGTGGGAGTATGGTCATTTTTTTTCTTCTAAATCCAACATTTGAGGAGAAAGTTGTGCTACCTTAAGTTCTTGTGGGAGGGCAGGCAGTTTAGGCATTTTATGAAGTTACCCCAAACATTCAAAGATTTTATACACAACTCTAAACTATTAAAGAGTGGATGAGTTTTGGTATCAATACACCCTACTATTTAGAAAGTGGAGATCGATTAAAGTTGATTGAAGCAGTGAAATTGCAAACAATTGGCTGTTCAAAGTTCACAGCACTTTCCCAACGAGTTTATGTACAATTCTTGATAATTCCAAGAAAAATCTTGTTGTGCAGGCTAATCAACTACCTCTTATCACAGAATTTGATTCTAAGACAACTAGCTATTCCAACTTACATGAGAGCAGACGCACAAAGAAAATAGACATCTATCAACAAGCAAGACTGATGTTGATTCTAGTTTTCTAATGTCACATTTTCAATCAAAAGTTGGAGCAACAACCAAAAATTTCTGTACACTGGCTTTGGGACCCAGGGCGTTATTACAGAATATCTTTCCCAGACAACTCCAACGTAACTAGGTACAGGAATCGACAGACTTTGAACACACGCGCAAATCAAGACGAACACAAGAAACTAGACATCTTTCGATAGCAGGTCTAATGTCCCAGTCTTCACAACAAGAGTTCCTGTACACTGCTGTGAAGACCGA
Organism: Bryoerythrophyllum caledonicum; assembly: GCA_963971425.1. Classification (NCBI taxonomy): domain Eukaryota; kingdom Viridiplantae; phylum Streptophyta; class Bryopsida; order Pottiales; family Pottiaceae; genus Bryoerythrophyllum; species Bryoerythrophyllum caledonicum. The sequence continues at coordinate 17,152,691 of OZ020523.1, read as the reverse complement.
GGGCAACTGAGGATTAGAACATTGGTTCCAAAACAAGAGAAAAGAAGAGATGGTAGGCTAACCGGTGTTTTGGCAATCGGAGGTGATCAGAGTTCCGGGACCTTTTGCGGACGGCGGCGAAACTTTCAGGACGCATTCGGAGCGGAGCCATATCCAGAACGACGTGTAGGATCCAATATGCGCACGCGCTCGAGTGTCGATTTGCACAAACACGGTTACGGAGCCGCGGTCGATTTGCGTCCTCAAGCTGGACCCGACGACGTTGTTCACCGCGACGCCGGACGCGCGTGTGGCGACCCTGAAGGTCTGGGAGCTCGAGTGGCCGACGCGGAACGGCCCCCGGATGCTGGTGTAGCCGATGTCGGCGCCGAGGTAGTTCGTCTGGACGTTGAAATTCTCGTACTCCATGCCCACGCGGCTGTTAGGGTTCTCGGCCTCCAGGCCGTAGACGAACTCCGCGCTCACCTGCGAGGTGGATTGCAGGACGGAGGTGTCGCCCGCCACGGCCAGGGTCGGGACGCTCGCAGACACTATCTTGTAGCGCGTTGCAGTCGGGCGCCGCAGCGCGAGCCACGTGATGAGCACCGCTAGGCCGAGCACGAAAATGATGAAGAGAATGCATGTGCACAGGCCAATGCAGCACCTCCGGAACCCGTGGTGCCGCCCCTTCGAATGCCGGTCCATGTCCTCTCCGCGATGCAAACGGCTCCACCTTCCGACCGTATGCTCAGAACCTCGCAACCGCAACTGACGCAGAATATGATGCCCTAAGCTTAGACCGAGAAAAACCTTCAAAACACTACAAACTTTCACCACACCGCCAAAACATCCTGCTTCTTGAATGAAGCTATGGCCTCTGCAATCATTCTTTAATTGCAGCCTGTCTTTACTACTTCAGGAACAGATCTCCGAAGCACGGATAATTTCCTACGCTAAAACCAAAGAAAACCTTCACTAGCAGCTCAAAACTTTCACGACGCCGGTGAAATATGCCAAAATACTCCGTTTCTTGACCTCCGTAATCCTTCTCAACTCACAGGTCGTGTATACCTCCAAAAACCAGTACCGCCGGCCGACTATCACAAACTTAATGATCAACTTTTACCTCAACATCAACAACAAACTAAATCGATCGCCACTGAAGAAATCAACTCAATTTTCTCTATTAAAAAAACCGAGACAAAAACAGTAACGCTATCTGCACGTCATCTGCACCGTCTGCAATTTCAAGAAGCGCTGACGAACTAATTATTTGGTAACAAAAGATATGGTTGTCAAGAAGTGCACCGTCCCCAAACTTCTACAAAACAACCACTGGCTGTGCTCACTTTGCGCGAGTATGATTCCCTTCGAAAGCGAGGAACCATTCCCTCGGTGAAGGTGACGAGAAACACTTCCTGAAAGACTGGCCAGGAAACCGCTCTCGAAACTCGCAACACACTTAAGCTGCATTTCACTCACAGCTATCTACGACGAGTGTAGACTCAGTATCGTGAATACCGTGTATATAATCTTTGTACTGGCGACAGTGAGAACCAACGATAAAATGGTAATCCTACCGTCTTTGTACAGATTTATACGTACTTGTGGTAGGATTTGATGCACCCCATGCACGTGAGGAAAAGTCTTCGTCGGTTTCCCGGCGAGATCAGGGCAGGAAATGGGACGGAGATGGACGGTTTTCGTCAGAGGTGACGGAAGTGGGGCGGAAATGGAAGGTTTTCGTCGCAGTTGGCGGGGAAGGAAGTGTTTCGCCGGAGAAGTCATGGGAAAAGTAACAGGAACCCTGGAAACGCTCTTTGAAAGGGCTTGCCAAAAGTGGGGGAAGTGGTCAAGTGAGGATCTCAATATTTTGGTTGCACTAGGTATTTCAGGGGGGTGGGGTATAACCTGGCCCTTATTTTATTTTGGGATGGGGATCTACATAATGAAAATCTGGGCCCCAAATTTTCCCCCCCGAATCTGAAAAAACATTTGTACCCGTTAAAATGACAGGGCTAGAAAAATGAGAGGGTGCCATTAAGATGTGGGCCCACCTCCCCGAAATACCTCTTCAACCAAAATATTGAGTTGCGTCAAGTGATATAGAAATAGGAGCATCTTTAGAAATTTTTAAAAATTTATATATATATTGGTTGCATTTTGCATTGGGAATGGGGTGTTCAGGTGGTAGATATGCACAGAACTTGGTTAGAGATGGAGATGCCTCCGGACTGGTGGGTAAAGTATTGTTGGTGGTACTGTAGTAGGTTCATCTGGGTAAATATAGAAATTTGAACTGCTGCTGTTCTAATTAGTGAACATGGGCCATGCCACCACCAATGATGCGTGGTTTATTTTTCTTTACATTGGAATATAGCAAAAATTATTGAAACTTCTTCGACAGGAATTTTTATAGATATAAGGTTGGTTGACCTATAACCACCAACTTAAGCTTGCTGACCTATTTATACCGTTTGTATACGTGGTAAGACATTTTTTGGGAATTCAAAATAGGATTTCATGAATATTGCAATTGTCGTGACCATTTATTTCTTCATATTGAAATTACTACAAATTTTCAAAGTGGATAGTAAGCCATGACCCATTCCTCGACATACAAAACTCTCTATTTCCACACTAAGTTGTACTAATGACCACTTCTGCATTGACTAAAAACCGGCAGTTTTGAACCAATCATGAACTGACACCCAATCATGATTGACTTCTTAAATTTTCGGAAATGGGGTGGGTCTGTGGTGGTTTTGGTCCACTTTAGCTTGTTGGTTCTGGGGTTCGTGGTGGTTATAGGTCATCCAATCTTAGAATTGTCATGTGGGACAGAATAACCTACTACTCAGCTTCGTTAGACTTATTAATCATTCATCCACAAACGGTGGAATTTTGATATTTGTCTTTGGATATAATTCCTAATTTAAAGCTCACTTACTAGACATAAAACATTCATTTTGAAGTTGTTGATTTTTGAATTGATCCTATTGACTTGTTTGGAATTATTTTGGCATGATATTAAAATATCCTTGACTATTTTCTCACAAACATTCTTCAAATCTGCTCATTCCAGTGTAAATAAAGTAAAAGAAAGTGAAATTTCTTGTTTCCGTCTCCAATCTTCGGAAAATCTTATTCTATACTACCCAAAACATATAATTACAAATTTTCATAAACTGTGATCACATGGATTGAAACTTTGTAGTGTTTGAAGTGAACAAATTTTAAATCATTTTTTCATGAGTCCTAAGGATCAACAGACTTAGACTTCACTTGGAGGTTAAAGTTTTGCATGATAAATGTACTTATAATCGTACTTATCTACACTTGTTATTGAATGCAAATTAATGAATGAGAAATATAATTGTACTTGTTCACAATATCTATCAAAATACATTGATTGCTTATCAAACAAATTTAATCATCACTATTGTTAAATCACTAACAATGATTTTATCTAACAATGATAGAGCGTTATTAATCACTTTCACATCATTATTAAATATATTTTAATAGTATTGGTCAATAGGCTTGTTATATATTCATACCACCGCTGAAACATGGTATCGTCTTTAGACAAGATGTCACGACAGGACATTCCGTTCTCTCAACATAGCACCTTCAATACGGTTTTTTTGGTCGAGTTGTCACTTGTAAAAAATAGTATTTGACAAGTAAAAAAAGGAATGGAACCCAATAACAACATTCGTGTCAACAAAGTATCACCTTCAAAGGACCAAACTAAATAAGAAACAACTTCATAACAAAACAACATACATATTAGCCGCAATAAAAAAGTCCATTGCACACTTTTACTACTACTTGGTGGAGATATTGAAACTAACCTATGCCCTATGCCAAACATAATAAAGACACACCCCACGACACATAAGAAAAGAGGACAAATATTTTTCATTCCAAGTACTATAAAACTCCACCCTGAATACCAACACATTTCTAATACATTTGCACCCCTTCTTAAAAACACTCACACATTACACAACGCCCACAATACCGCATTCCCACATATCGCCCACTACATCCAACAAAACGATATACACCCACCATCACATATAATATATGCCTCAATGATCACCACTCATCCCACCTTAGAAGAATGCAACCACCTTTTATCACCTCAATACTTCAATATAATACAATGGACTAACACTCTCTTAAACAAACTAGCTGCCCTAGATAACCCATCCAAACGACACATTATCACTAATCACCCATATAGTATATCCAACATTTGTTGAAGAAAGTTAAGACATTATGCACCATAGAGACTCAATATACAAAAGTTATACAACTTCATCCATAATCAAAACCGGCCACCAACACAAAACTTAGTAGATTAACACTCCCCGTTTCTCCATGTTGTGCTAATTAAAGAATCACTAAGATGTCTTGAACCTATACCAGAATACATACACCCGGCTCCACCACCCCCTAAATCAAAATACAAACTCATCCCCACACCAATGCAAATATCTCCATATTTACATATTCTAAGAATCAATAACCAAACCCTCCAACCATGGCTAATACTTCTCATTTACATGCCATTCCACCTAAAAGACATTAGATTCATCACAGACATCAATAATACTATTACCACCCAAATTAACAATTATCCAAATCATACATATCTACGGTGTGGCAAATTTTAAAGGGACGCTGGACTAATCGATAGACAACACGGAGACCGACTTTCCCCACCACAAATCATTGACCGCTAGTGGCGTAACTTCACCGACAATTTTAATTTTACATATATCCCTATAGATACAAGATACTCTAGACACGGTGGCTATCACTATAAAGACTTTAAGCTTAATAGATGGTTTTTACATGTTAAGTCTCAATCATGCACAGTTCAAATATACAGCGAGATCAAGAATTATTTTTAACTCAAATCACTCACCAGTCCAACTAAACATCCCACAAAATACACTTATCAGTAGAACACCCACACCAATAAACAAAGAAAATGTTCAAATACTTAGTCCCATTTCAAAAACCAAGCTACAAGATTTCAACACAATGTTTTTTGAAGAAAACTCTATATAAATTGACTCCCTTATTAACTCTCTAAAAAACAATTACCAACTCTTTGAAAATCAATGGCTTGGAACACCCTAGACACACTAATAAAGAATATATCTAATACCCTAAAGAAAACATGTAAAGCCCCACCCATACTTCAACTAACAACCAAAACATCTAAACAAGGAAGCTACTTATCAGAAAAACTCTTAGAAAAAGAGGAAACAACAATTAACCACCTACCATACCATTTGGAAAACAATTCAAATTGTTAAAAATAATCCACAATGGTTTACCCACCCCATTTGCAAAGAAGTACAAACCCTCCAACAGACCCAAACCTTGCCTCCACCACCTCCCCACACATCATCTGATGAACGGTTATATGATATTGCATTAATTGCAAAAGAGGCCAACAAACAAGCCAGAAGAATAACTACCAAGTACACGAGAGAAAAGATCAAAGAAGCCATCTCTAAATATAGACAATTATGTGAAACTAGCCCAAAGAAAAATGATAGAAGAGTTCCAAAAAAAAAATTCCCACCACTATATTGTATCACCAACCAACATAATCATATCCAAACAAGCCCTGAAGACATTGCAAATGAGATATATAACCATCAAACAAAAAACAACAAACCTATAGTACCTACATGCAACTATTTATCAGTACATGTGGGGTGAGACAATATCCATGGCATGATCTCGACGGCTTTACTTTAGACAAACGTGGCAAACTGCATACCCCGCTACACACATACTTTAACCAAGCCACATACAATACATGCCTCAAAAATTTAGAAAACAATAAAACCCCTTGGCCAGACCGCATCCCAAAGTCCATGTTAAAATTAATGCCCCCAAAATTCCATGAACTTCTCTCCCTATTCTTCTTTCACTAATACTAATACAAACCAAAACAAATCCCCCATCATTAAAAAACTAGCTTTAGAGTATTATTCCATAAAAAAGGTGACCCTCAATGCTCCCAACCATAGACCATTTGCCTTACCGAATACTATCTATGAACTCTTCACAAGTACATTCACATCCATATTATCCTTATATGGAGAGAAACACTAAATCTTACACAATAGCCAAGAAGGCTTCTTTGCATAATGAAGTACTGCTAGACAACTTCAAACCATAATAGCCGCACTTGAAGACGCACGAGTTTCAAACCAAGTCATATATATTTTGTATACTGATCTCAAAAATGCATCTGGTTCTATTGACTACGCAAGATTACTAGCAATTGTGTCTGACTTCGGATACCCCATCGACGCAGTTGCACTAGTTGGAAACATCTACTCTCTCTTGTCCACCTCATACGTTGGAGAATACTTTGGAACCATCCGTCCCATCCCCATACAACGCGGAACTGGACAAGGCGATACATTAAGTCCATACTTATTCATCATTTTCTTAGAACCACTACTAATATGGATGCAAAGGGGAAAGAACGGATACACCTTTGGAACATCACTAGTCACCATTAACTTGGCCGCCTACGCCAATGACCTTGCCGCTGTAGCCGGCAAACTTAAATCACTACAAATCCAACTCAATAAAGTTGACAAATATTGCAATTGGTCAGGTATGGATGTTGGCATCAAAAAATGTGCCGCCATGGGATGTCCAAACAAATCCAAAATGAATCCCACCACATTCAAAGCACTTAAGCACTTATGCAAACCGCCAACATAAACTTTTGTAGCCAACCCATCCCTATACTACATCAAAACAAACCTACGTGTATCTAGGCACAAATCTTGACCCCTTACTTAAATGGAAGATACAAACTCACATCACTACCACAAAACTTACTAAATAATGCAAAGAACTAATAACATGCCCGGCCACTATGAAACAAAAAATAAAAATGGTAGACTCAGTACTTTGACCCGGAATAGCATACAGTTTTTACGCAGCCCCATACTCTATGTGTGCTATAAAAAAAACTAGACAAAAAAATTATAGCCATACAAAAATCAATATGTGGTCTCCCCATATGCATGTCAAATGTCATAACCCAACTCCCACAAAATTTATTTGGATTAGAAGCTTTCTCCCTTAAAAATGCTTACCTTAGATGAAAAGGGGAACAACTCTAAAATGCACTCAACAACAAAGGCAGACTTGGAAAGATTTACAAAGGACTCAACACCTATCCTTGCCAAATACGGTGGTGCTAAAAACATTTTTAGAATAAACAAAGCCGATTGCATCATATCACTTATCACCTAAACATTCTTTCTACTATAAAATGAAGCTAAAGTTTACCTAGAAAGCACACTTACAGATTTCCTCTTAGAACCCTCACCTTTGAAACAAATGTGGCTACAAACAACCCAAAATGACAGAAGGATTCACCAATACCTATCCCAAAAACTTTTTTTGGCAAATATAATTGACTTGAAACAAATTACACTACCAAACGGAACACACATTATGAATCACAATGACTTCAAAATATTCTACTTTAAACCATCCAAACTAGTAAAAGCGCCCTTGATAGTGCCCAACAATTATTTTGCTACCCCCCATGTCCTAATACATGTGCCTTACCATGCCCTACTTATCCAAACCTCTGCACACTCAAAAACACATATACCACCACCAAGAAGAACACCCAACCGAGAAACAATCCCCTACCTATTCACCCCCCCCACTCCACGGCATCCATTCCTTCCTCCCCCAACACACATCCTCAAAAATTCATCTATTTATCCCATAAATCTCATTATTGACCATAAACATAGAAAAAATATTGTCTCAAACAAAATTATAAAGAATGATACAATATATTAATGCCAATGGCAACAAAATAACAATACCTACAAAAAAATGGCTACCCCAACATAACTTCTTCCCTTGGCTTCTTCACATTCTCTTCACTAAGCATATGGCCACGGGACATAGGCTAGTGTAATAGAACTACTCCCCCCTCTCGAGGGTAAACACTTTTCTACACTAAGTGCTTCCCTACACTAATTGCCTTAGAGACAACCGACATGTCATCTCCCCCAAGGGCTTTGTGGGTCCCCATTCAACAAGGCCTTGGAGGCCTCCTACCATAATTGGGTGGACTATGGTGGTAGGCACCACGCCGGCAATAGGACTTGAACTCACAACCACCTCACCGGTGTACCATGACCCAAATCACTACACCAAGGCCGTGGTGCCTTCTTCCCATGGCATGACCAAAACACCAATACCCATAATTCCACACAATTAACACAATATTATTAAAACACTTAAAATAAATTCTACTTAGAAACCATTCGAGCACACCACCTCCAAGTGCAATTTTGTGACTCAAGACCTCTTACCCTACCCTTAATCATTCCCCTCCTCAATATACGCACAACCGAATGCAATCTTAAAAAAGACATTCTCACACCAAACAATACAATAAAAAATAATGAAAACCACGGACATATACAAAGACAATGGAGGACATCTAATCACTATTCCTGTCAACAGATTCCAATGGTTATGTAACCAACACCATGACAAATTACAAACCTCCACAAACATTGAACCAGTAATCCAACCATTCACAACCAAAATAGTTTGGCTATACCAAAGATACAAATACTGCATCCTCAAAAATGACCCCCTTAAACTTGCACATTACACAATACCCACGCCCATTCTACACTCACTAATTTAATCCTTCAGCATTGAACACTCGTAATTCTCATCCCCCATCACATGCTCCATCCAACTCACTAAGTTCTATTCACCTTTTGAAAGGGACAAATTTTTTGGCTTACTAGAAAATGGTATAGAATACTTCAACAATATAGATGAAATACAACAAACAATACATTGGGCAAGACTTGTGGCCAAAAAAGATCCAAAATACACCTCTAGTCTGATTATCACACGAGATAATAATTGGTACCAAAACTTTAATTTACACTCAAGCCCATTTCTAGATTTTCACATCATTGTGTTATTTGAAGCAGACTCGGTACCATATGAAGAACCCAATTTACCACAAGAATTATCAAACAAACCTAGGCATGAGTCATCTAACATACAAATACTATGCATACATCATCAAAACAATAATACTGGTTCCATGGAACAACTTGCCACACTTACCTCCATCTCTAATAACCTCAACATACGTCGGTTATATACAAAAATAGCTCCACCTACACCTTCCGAAACCCCTGTAAGTTGAAACAAAATATGGTCCCAACTTAAATATGCCAAGACAACACAAACCCACCTTGGTACACCACCCCCTCTCCACATGCCGTGACCATATCTCCGTGAAATTTGATCATGTATGTAGATACTACACAGATGATTCCTACAAAAAACCAACCAAAGCAAGCCCTAGACATTGGCATAGAGTAAAAGCTGGATATGACATGTATAACTTGACCAAAGGAATAAAAATATCCAAAAGACTACATGGACTTCAAAATATCCTCACTGCAGAAATGATGGCCCTCCATGAAACCCTTCAAATTATCGCTACACAATACGCTAACAAACCCGCACACATCTTTACAGATTGTATAAACGTCTTGTATCTATTAAAAACACAAATAACACACCCTACTCTCCGCAATAGCCACCTCGACCAAACCACACTAACATCTATGGTTCATATGCTACTAAATTGCACACAAACTACAACCCTCCATAAAGTTAGAGCACATGTCGATATATTAGGAAACAAACAAGCGGATAAGTTAGCCAAAGAAGGACTAGACAAATTTCATAGAAATGCCAAACACCCACATGAACATGTCCACACTCTCCCACACTACTTTCAAAGAGAAAGTTGGTCTTCTATGGAAGACACCCCAAATAAAGGCCCTATAAGATTTTTGGATAAATATCTCAAAGAGCAATATCTTATTAACAACGTGGATTTCATCTCAGAAAGCTTCCCTAACATAGACAAATGGACCGGTAACAACAACATTGATAACGAACTCTCTACAAACTTTTGGTAAAACCCTACAATTACAGATTCACAAAAAACATGCCTCATCAAATTTGTATTGGACAATACATGGTAAATGCCCGTAAACAACTATTCTTTGGAATAGAACAATTTTCGTCCATAACATGCCCAATATGCACCTCCGCGGACTTGCACACATGGCTACAAGTATTCTTCAAATGCCAAAACCATCACATACATTCCCTAATCGTCAGAAGACACAATAAGGCAATATGGGATATCTGAAAACTAGTTATATCCTCTCACAAATTGAGGTGCTTTATACTTTGAACGCCGGAACCTTCAACAACAAACCACAAGAAAACACGGTCCCTCTATGGCTACTTCCATGCACATGTAGAACCCAAAGATGTCACTGTTATACCAGATTTAAACTAGACATATTATACGTCAAAGGACTACCATACAAAGACCCCCCACCGGACCACATAAATTCAAACTTGACTATCCAATTTTTCAAATTCAAATATTGTAATGATAGATTTTCCCCAGAAGCAATCAAAAACAAAGTTAATAAATACCAACCACTTATTATTAATATCGCAGCTCTTGGATAGAAAGTTGAGACCCTTATTGTCATTGCCGTTGGAGCTAGAGCCACTACCTTTATTCCCTCTATGAAAAGTCTTGAGAAAACATTCAATATCTCCATTGATTCAATTAAAAAGACATTCACAAAAATCAACACCATTCCTATCCAACATTCCATATCCATACTTCTACACAAACAAAAACTTGAAAATAACCAACCTCTCCTAGAATTATATGATATCCCTTAAAACCTCTCAAAAACACACATTTAATCTTTACATATCATTTATTTGGAATTAAGCCCTGTGGTTGCACCAGCAACAATAAATGTAAGTTATTCCGTAAAGGACCAAAGTCCCCTCAAGGTACATTTTGAGTTTGGGTAAGGTACCACGTTCTCAATACCAATTCTAAGCGTTATTTTCTAAGATTTTTTTTAATGAATGGACAACTTTTGATTAGCTTTGCGTAGACACAAATTTCGTAGAATTCCGACTTACGGTTCAAAAGTTACAATTTATTTTCACTTATATATACATATATAAATAGTGCAGCAGTTTAGTGTGACATATCACAAATACTGTCACTAAACTTAAATAACTTCTAAATTTAATAGAAATTCGAGTTTTTGTCCATTTAAAAGAAATAAAATGCCCTTTTGGAAAGGAAATTGAGATCATTGCATCTACCATATGGATTTGTGAATTTCAAAAATTTGAGAAGGATATGATACCGTATATGCAAAATATAAAGTGTATTGTTGATTCTCAGCACATAGTTGCATTGTAGGATTTTTTAGGACATCTTCTACACCTCTTCTACTTCTAAAATTTGGTACACATGTGCCTAACATGATCCTTTTCAAGTTAACATAATAAATTCACGGCCCGTAGTGCAAAAAGTTGCCATTGAAGGTGGTCGAAGTTTGTTGAAGGTGTTTAGTATGACCTCAAAAAGAAATAATGTCTCACTTCAAAGGCTAATATCTTTCAATCCGTGCGGTCAAACTTAGCAAACTTTTCACCACACACTCTCATACAACTCTTGTACAAGATCCTACGGTTAATCTTTCAGAAAAAACATTTTGTATCATTTCGTGTTGAATGCGATGAAAATGGCAGTTTTGGAGTGATTTTGAGGGGAAAATGTCTTGGTCCTTTAGGGGTTAAACCATCTGCAACGTTGCAGCAACTCACGTGCGTGACCCCGATTGTAAGCCTATCTTCCTCTCCAACGCACAATCTACAAATTTAGGATTTTGGGTTACAATTCTCAATTTTAGTCTTCACGATTGCAAGTTTCAGCTTGAGGATTTGAGGGTTTGAGGTTACAATTTGAGGGTATAGGGTTACAGTTTACAATTTTAGGTTACAATTACAATTCTAAGGTCAACGGTTGTGGGTGTTTGGGTAAAAAATAAGGGCAAATATTTCGTGTGTCTGTAATAAATTTTTTTACAGTTCATGAGCTTTGTCTGTATCTAAGTAGACTCCTAAAGCTTACCACATCTCACTGGCAGCCAAAAATGGTGGAGAATCTTTCATGTCTCTATGAGATTTAAATACCATAGTTCATGATAAGCTCCTGTCTATATATCTATCTAATTAAGGTGAGCCCCCAAAACCGACAAATTAAGGAATGTCCATATATGGAAAGAGGAGGTAATTATATTGTTATTTTTCATTGATAGCCAGTAGAATTACAATTCCAACCCAAGTGATTTCATATTTTTTCAATGAAAACTGAATTAGTTATGAATTTTCAAACTGTGCAGCCATGTTTAGTAGTGGGTGGCCAACAGCAAGTACCCCCCATAACCAACGACCAAAAGTAAGGGTCTTGATCAATAGCAAACCTCCATATGGAGCCGAGTTGGTGGTAACGGGATGCAAGAGGGTTGGATATACCCCAATTTTATAGGAGTTGGCTATGGGTTTTTGTTGGTAATGGGGGGGGTTAGTATTGGGAAAATAATCACCACTATCACGAGACAGATGACAAGTCTTGAAGCTCCTTGTCGAAGTTTGAACTCCCATTGAAGGTCCTGAAAGACTCATCAGTGGTCCAGAATTTGTAAACGGTTGCCCAGAGCGACCTGCGTATTATACATTGATCAACTGACCTGGCAATATCTGATTTACAGGCCCAGACATGCTCCGACTCGTGGCTGTTCACCAGCTCAAGTTGCCGCTGACATTTCACATGGTACCATGAGCTGAGGTTGTCAAAGCAGGATCATATTGTGATAAAAGTGAACCTTGGAAGAATTTCAACACGCCGAGATCGTTCTCTAAGGAGGCATCCGGTCGTTGGTGGTCCTCAAACATACACTGCGCCAATTCTTACACTAGGTGATCGATGGTATGCTGAGAAGAACTACGAGTTAAATACAGACTTATCCGTGTCGCTACTAAAAAATAACTGGCGAAAGCACCGCTGATTTCACCCGAAGCATTAATCCTCGATATCCTTGGTCATGAGAAAATTGAACACATGCACGATGTTACGCCAACTGATCAGGAAACTGATCTCCAATACTACAGACTCTTAAGCAAGCGATCACTCCAGCCCGACCCCAGAAGTTGTCCAAATCCAAGGAGCCACGCAGGTGAGAACTTGATATTGTGTGCAATACTATCAACAACATCAATCTGCCTCTGCATAATCTCCTCGCACAATCATTCACTCAGCCCAGCCTGGTGCTCCTTGGCTAGTTTGGCTGACAATTCATACTGAAACTGATCAGGTAGGCTGCCTACCACAACAGCTCTATACCATAATCCCTTTGCTGCACCCTTTGTTGGGCAATCCCTCGAACCCCCTCCCACCTCAAATCTCCGCAACCTCTCACCTGCTCCCCAAAATCAAAGCAACAAAACATGTATACATAGTACACAACCTCTACATGCGCCGTATCTTGGGAATGGTGCGGGTTGATATCAAGTTTATCACGTCCCGTCCTTACCAGATAAACCCTAAACCTTGAAACTCCATTTCAAATAGAGCCTCAATCTTGTGAGCGTGTCGGTTTGATTCGAAGACGCGGTCTGTCAACGTCTGTGTGCGCGATGGGAGGCGAGTTCGCGCTGGAGGTGTGCGTCGACTCGCTGCATGGCGCGCTGGAGGCGCAGCGCGGGGGCGCGTCGCGGCTGGAGCTCTGCGCGGACCTGGCTCTCGGCGGCACCACCCCGAGCTACGGCCTCATGAAGCTGGTGCGGCTGCGCGTGGCCATCCCGGTGCACGTGCTCATCCGCCCGCGCGCCGGCGACTTCGTGTACTCGGAGCTGGAGCTCGCCGTCATGGCGGCCGACATCGGGGCGGCCGGGGAGCTGGGGTTCCAAGGGGTCGCCGTCGGGGCTCTCACGCGGGACCGCGAGGTCGACGCCGCGGCGATGCGCGTGCTGCTGCGCGAGTGCCGCCGGTGGAGCCTCGCCATGACGTTCCATCGCGCGTTCGACTGCGTGGCCGCGCCTCTGGAGGCGCTCGACGTCATCGCGGGTCTCGGTGGAGAGGTGTCGCGTGTGTTGACGTCGGGGCAGGAGGCGTCGGCCGTGGAGGGAGTCGCGCTGTTGCGTGAGTTGGTGGAGAGGAGAGGGAGTGTTGGTGTGTTGCCCGGGGCTGGGGTTTCGGACGTGAATGCGAGGTTCTTGGTGAAGGAGCTTCGTGTGAGGGAGCTTCACGGCAGTGTGCGGAGAGAGCTCCGTGTTAGTCCCGGGCGAGATCTATTGCCGGGAGATACTAGTTCTGTGATTTGGACCGTTGATGCGGAGAAGGTGCAGAGGATTGTGGAGATTTGTAGCGAGACGCTGCGCGAGTGTGAGACGAGGAATGGAGAAGCTTGAATCCTCAGAAACTACAATGTGTGGATGTGAATGCGAGGTTTCTGGTGAAGGAGGCCAATTGCGAGATCTTCTGCCCGGAGATAACAAGAGTTCTTTGATTTGGACCGTTGATGCACGAGTGCGACACAATGAGTGGCGAAGCTTGAAACTTCAGAAATCGGTATACAATTTTGTGGATCAATCTTGTCCGCCATTGTGGCTCAAATGCGGCCATGGCGCGATTTTGAGCTCTCGTCTGTTGTTGCAGGTGGATCTAGTGGTGGCGCCGTTGGTGTCTTAGGTCGGCTCTTGTCTTTCCTGGATGTATAAGCTGGTAATTTGCACTGTGCTCAGCAGATTGCCCTGAGCTAGGCGACGTCTTGGCATGGCCGACTAAGTCCAGAAAGTTTCCTTGCTCTCTTGGATTAGCTTGGGAGGAGCGCACCGAGGCTGTGCTTGGAGAGTGCCTGCACTGGGAAGCAAACCTGGCACTCTTCGGCCGTCGACTCGAATTAGATAAGCACGCCTCGGTCTCCGCTTGCGAGCACCAGTCACCCTTATTCCGCGTGATCGTCGTAGGCACTTCCTTATCTTCCCAACTGTGCGTTCTCCACAAATTTCCGAACATGTCCACTAGATGAGATTTCTCGCCACCTGCCCTAGCCCATTACTATCACATTAGTTCACCACATCAGAAAGTACTGAGTGGAAGTGCATTGAATTTCACAGAGAATGAAGTCGTTCGCCGGCTTAAATATATGATCGGAATACGTACCACCACAGGATCTTCTGTTTCCTTGGTGGGACGAGGGTCTGGAGCTTGGCAGCCTACTCCGTGTCCGGGGCTCAACACACATCGCATCCTTCCAGTGAGAGCTCTGCTCCTGTCATCACCAGACAGTACTGCGAGTGGTTATGTCGTGAAGCTCGATCTGGAGTCAAAAGTTACATGAAGTGAAACGCAGTTCCTGGATCTCTCAGGAAGACAATGAACTGATGCAACAATGGAGATGGTCTTAACTGGGTAAGTATCGTCACGTGAGAAAGTATCTCCTTCATTGGTCCATAGTGGTCTTGCAGATGCCGGTCTCGACTGTGTCTTTGATTTCGAGTTCATAAGATCTGAAGGTTTACACAAACGCAGTGGCACATGCAGAGTTCCTGCTTCACCCCGAAACGTGCCGCCTTGAGAGCTCTGGTAGGTAAATAACTCTGGGATAAGAGATGACCACTTTCTAGCACAGGTGACTTGTCTGAGACCGAGATAAATCCGAATGGAGCTATGGTGAAGAGAACAATACCCACTTGCTTTCCCGTGCATGGACCCAGCGACCGCTCCAGGGACGAGCCTGTTGGTGAGGGAGATGGGAATGAGGCCTGTGCCAGCAGGCTTGGCAGGGTTCGCTGAAGTGCATCCGTTTTGATGGCGAAGGAAAGGCTTGGGCAGGAACCGCCGCTGGCAGTGAGGACACTGCTCCAATGTCTGCTCAAACGCTGCGAACGCCCTGCAACACCACATCAACGCAAGTGCGGCTGTGATGAGCTTCTTCAGAGAGAGCCCTATTTTAAGGTACGCCTGCTTCCATTTACCTGTATGTTTCACTACCTATGATATCACTGCATCTCCTCATGGTTGAAGATGGAAACATATGTAGGGTTCTAGGCTTACTCCGTGTTGAAGTTATCGAAAGCTTGGGCACCACCAGTCCTGATCACTTCCCCAGCATTAGGTTGAGGAGGCAGAGGGCGGCGTTCGTTCTTGGGCTTGTTCTCCTCTTCCAGTAACCACCTCTTCTGACATTGTGGAATGTGAATGGGTAAACTGCAGTTCCCAAAGAAGTTTCCTGTGAGAAGACTCTCAAAATGCTTACAATTTGGTTCAGCATTTCATGAAACTTAAGAGAGAACCTCCTGGTGCCATACTCCCGGCCGCAGAGGTAGCACATGAGCATCCGAGGTCTATTTCCAAGCCTGCACGCCGGTCCAGGTTCCATTTCCACCCTCTTTTACAATCCACACTTCACAATTGATTCAATGTATGATCAGCATCAAAGGAAAAGCCCCGGTTGCTATATGAATTGTGAGCATATCCTGAGTGTCTGCAAGAAAATAATGATCAGCATGTCCACGAGGTCTAAAACCCTATATGATTCTCATGGGAAACCATGACTCTCCATTGACAAATTCAACTTCTTTAGGTCATGTCTTAGCAGAATTCATTGATAAAGTGAATTCTTCAGGTCAGGGACTTTTCCCACCATCTCAAGATTTGCGTTGATTCTCATGGAAATGTTATTTCTTGTTTTGACATCTAACCTTATAAAATTGGATTTAATTCATCATCTTACCTTTGGAGAAAATTTGTACAGCATCCAGCGGTTGGTGTAATAAATTGTAGTGTTTGAAGTCAAAGGGTGGTGTTTCAAGAGAGACGAGGAGGAAAGAGCTGTTCATGTGATGTAATTTTAATACTTTTTTTCGAGTGTAATTTGTTTCTCACCTTCAAAACTTGAGTGGGAAGAACAGGGTATCCGGCGGCTGTTGAATGAGAAATGCCCCGAAGAGGGCCGCTGAGCATTGAGGTACAGAGAAGTGCACCTCTTCACTGATTCCACATCATGAGATTCGTTTGGGCAAAATCGGTCTAAAAATGGCCAAAATAAAATAAAATTGGTTGAAATTGTTGAATTGTGAAAAGCATTTTTTGAAAGTTTTCTTTTTAATCTTTTAACATTTAAAAAAGAATTACATAGAATTTGGAGGGCATGGTGACATTAAACCCTTTAAGGACAGTGGCCAAACCTGGTCTAAGAGGGTCGTAGATTTGGTTAGAATAATCTACAAGCCTCCTAAACCAGATTTGGCCATTGTCCTGAAAGGGTTAATATAATTGCATTTTTGGAAAGATATATAATTTTTTTTGGATGTACTGATTTGCCAAGCTATGAGTTCATTTCAGTTGGACGAGGTATTTATTGCACATGATTGGTCTGAGTTCAAAATTGAGTGGAGTCATTTGAGCAAGTATATAACATGTAGTGGCTTGGCACTACATTAGTTGTATCGAATAAATGGCCTATATCACTAGATTTTACGGCGATTACTTTATAGTGGATCATGTATTTGGGAAGGAAGATGATTTTTTTTCTATGTTAACATGTTGTGTTGAATAGCTATGGTATCAATGTTCTCAAAGATATTTCTCATGGAAGCTGCACGTATTTTGAATGTTTCTCAAGGAGTGTCATGGAAAGTGTGTGTACAGTTACCAATAGCTCATGCAACAGTCGTGATAGTTATAATGGGATAGACTGGTACCACATGAATCACCATTTCCATCTTTAACCCTTCAAGGCCGATGACCTTTTTGGCCTATGAGAATCTATAAGTAATCTAGATCATGCAAATTGACATCTATGCACGGGGTACATTTTAGCACAAAAGTCTACAAACTCACGTCGCAGAAATCGTTGTAACTTGCCAATGTTTCCGACATTTGATCAAATGAATATCTGAAGCAGACGATGAAAAAAAGAATAGGGACATCATACAATCCTTTTGGGAATGTGATCACATATTCGATGGGAATCTCTATGATGCTTCATGTACCAAAAAATGACTAACAATGTTCAGTAAACAGTGCGGGCATGTAACAGTTGACGGAGGCATTCACTATTTTGACTGTTTAGGAAGCCCTCTATGAACATGAGAATTCATGTTTCAAAATCTCAGAATTTGGAAATCAGAAAACAGCATACATTCTCTAGTGATCCCCCAAATAGTTTTGGTCCAACAATGTGGCATAATAATTCTGTAACCACAATGAATGTGTTTTCTTCATCATTATTCATCCGTATCAGTGACTTTTGTCCAAATGCCACACATCTGACACACTTCTTACACACATATGTACGTGTATAGTACTTGCAAGGCACAGTTGTATCACGTGGGTGATGTTGGTACACTGCTCACAAGTACGGGAAAAGCAATTGGTTTGTTCAGAAATCCTGGTGGGCTTCATGTGCTTGACGCCCCAGTGGAGCATGAAGTTGGTGCCTCTTGTATGGTCCTAGACCGTCAGCCCACATCATATATGCCAGCCACATGGAATGGAAACCCTTGCGTGTGCTTGTGTCAAGCGAGCACCATTAACCATCTCTTTTTGTCGTGTTCTCAATTTCTGTTTCTGAGGCTGCTCGCATTCCTGACCCACTTGGTCAACCAGGAGAATTTTCTTTAAAGTCAGTCAGGGACCGTATAAACAGGCACGTATTTTACTGTGCAGAATACCAAAAAATGTATTAAAGTTAAACAAGATTTACACCTTTTAGATTATAGATTCTTCAATTAACACCTTTCATTCGGAGGTCATTTCTATATCTTAACATTATCATGTTCAAATACAGTGAATACCATGCCACATACTATGTTGTATTTCACACACATGCACATTGATTTTGGTCTAAAATTTTGATTGAACTTTGTCTTTGAGACATTCTTCATTGTTTTGTGATTGTCGATCTCTCTCTTCACATACGAAACTACCGTTTTGATTCGTATAAGGTTGGAACATTTTTGTATACAATCAAGTAGTAGAAAGCAAAAAAATCACCAATAATTGTGTATAAATATTTTCCTCGCATATGATATGTCAATGCAAAGCTATCAACCTAGTGCACATGTGAACCGCTCTAATTCAAAGTAAAAAAATTCTTGCAAGAATCTATTAATGGTTAAAGTAGTGCACCCTCCAAAATCCACAGTTTTCACTACCAATATACGGTAACTTTAAACACTATAATCTATTCCATCAACCATTGGATGTTGTGCAAAATTTCCCCAAAGTTCAAGACATGGGTTAAGTTCAATTTTGTAAGGTTAGATATCAATATTAAGCATTGTATTTCCATCAAATCCGGTGCAAAGAAAATAAATCAGCAGAAATCTTGGTTTTCCCAGAAACATCCCTGGGCGGTAAAGGGTTAAGTGATAGGCCGAACCAGATTACCTGAGCTGCGTTTGAAGGTTATTTCCCTTGTGCACCAAAGTCTCTATGAATGATAATTAAGCACATTAGTTATCAATACAAACTAGATCTAAATTCTCAGTGCTCAAGATTGAGAGCAGTATAATTTGCGTGAGGGTAGTACCCAGCTTTCATGAATTATCTAGGAACTCTGTTTGAGAGACCTGTACTCCAGCTTCAGCGCCAAATTCCAGAATTCATCAAAGTTGTTGTCCCCGATAAGCAAAGTTGATACATAAGCACATGCGACAGACATGTAAACCTTAAACTTGAATCACAAGCATTTGCATCATACATGTAAACCTCAAACTTGGAACACAAGCATCTGCTACATACGTGTGGATCTTCCCGGCACACACCATCCACACTCCTGAGGATTTCTTTACCCATTTAAATGAGAGGTTCGGGATCTTCATAATTGGATCCTAAGTACATGAGCAAGTATGGGGTACTTGAAGGCACTCTCAAGCATAGAGCACTTAGTTTCTGGTGTCTTCCTTGCCGTCACTCTATTGCAAGTCCATGCCCAAAGTAATGGCGGAGATTTAGACATCAAGGCACAGTTTCAATGTCCCAGCTACATCTATGCCTTTGGGGATTCGTACACGGATACAGGAAACTTGCTGGCCATGGTTCCGTTCGTGGAGCTGAATTACCCTTACGGCGAGTCATATCGCTTTCCCGATCGGCCTGAAGAGCGCACCCGATTCTCCAATGGACGACTCATGATCGATTTCATCAGTAAGAAATCATGCATGTTCCCATCGTGGCTTTTTCGAAAAATGAACTTCGGTTTAGGGTAGAGAACCAATAAAACCAATATCCACATGATAGTGGATAGCATGATGAAATTATTAGCTCCTTTTTAAGGTAGCCTTGACTTTATTGATGACAAACGCTAAGATATTCATCATTTCATCACCTTCAATAGCAGTCTAACCTGTGTCCTGAGGACGTACAGTATATGCTCATTGGTGGAACAAACACTTTATTTAGACCCGCCCCCTTTCTAGGACGGGAGTTTTTATTATTTGCATTATTCATTATTTTGGGAATTCCAAACTGATGTGCAGCTCAAGCTTTCAACTTTCCCTTCATTTCACCATATTTGAGGCACTTTGAAGATGAGGCATACAAGCGGGGTGTCAACTTTGCAATTTCCTCTGGCACTGCATCCATTGCCTACTCTCTACCGGGAACAGGGTTGTTCCTTGAACGAGAGACAAATGACTATTTTCAATTTAGGACCAATCACGCAGGTAAACTAACCACACTCATACATCGTTAAAATTCACCCACTTGATCAAACATTTACACGTTGCCTCTCATTCATGTTTTCAATCAAACGAGCAGCTCATAATTCACCTACTTGTCATTCCATAACTCACCTACTATATCACCTTCTCCTTTTGCCCTCTTTGTGTTACAATTGGAATGCATACTTCAATTTCATCCAATGTTTCACCCACTTGATTGGAGCAATCAATTAATTCTACCGGTTTTAATGCTAGCAACCGGTTTTAGTTGCAAATGTCTCAAATTGCGCATCTGCCACAATTATTATATTGCTTGAAACCTTGGAGGATGCACACGTTGGATAAGTTTACCAATGGGTTTACAATTAACTCTAGTGTCAATGCACAGGGCCTTTGTACGATGCACCATCCGCACTGCACATTATTCCGGAGATTGGTGGAAATGACTTCATTTTCGCCTACACTGTGGGTCAGACACCAGAAACTGCAGTTGCAACTGTGGTTCCTGTGATTTTGGAAGCAGTGAAAGCGAATTTGGAGGTGACACTTTCTCCTCTACTTTTTCACCTACTTTTTCCCGTGTACACAAAAACTATGTAATTCTAAGCCTAGAAATGCACCTTTTTCGCTTGACATCTTACATTCTCACACATGGAGACCAAGAGGGTGTCCTTTCCTAAGATGTACATAAACCGTAGGATTTCCGAAACAAGTACGTCAAAGAGGGAGTACATGGACATGTCATGAATGAAACACATAATTGGAACATTTCCAAGATGGTGGCAAATGATTGGCCAACGAAAAGAGTTTGAGAATGAAGTACTCTGCTGATGGTTATAAATGGTCCTACAAAGATTTACTTTAGTTATTCATAGGAAAAACATAATAATTTAAGGGCCATTTATCAACTTTTAAAATGGAATTTTAGCTTCTCACTCTCTCACTCAAAGTCCTAATTGAGGAAATTTTGGCTTCTAGAGATCATTGTTTCAAGTAGCATGTTTCTAGTAACAAACGGGAATAACGTCCTCTTGCCACACATGCAACCTTCACATGTTTACAATGTTTTTTGTTTTTTTTTGTTTTTTGTTTTTGTTTTTGTTTTTTTTCATCAGGCAATCATGTTGTCTTTTACAAATAGAGTATCAAACTAGTATCACACTGACATCAATTGAGAAGTGCACATTGTAAACCACAAGGGATTCTTTGTGCTGTGTCCTTTTCCCAAGAGTGTTAAAACAAAAACGTGTAAATAAATGTCATGCTCAACTTTTTCTATTAGAAAGGTGGTATGGGATGACAATTGAGTGTACAAAATAACGGCAATTTATATAAGAGTTAGTCACTATTTGATATATCCGTTGGTCATCTTACACCATCTCTTTTAGTAGTCTTATTACTCAAGTGGTTCATACTCATGTTGTTTGTACTGTGACCAGTTAGTGGGTACTAGTTCCTTGGTTACATAGTGTCTACCCTCGAGAGGGGGAGTAGTTCCATACTACTAAACCTACATCCGGTGGACATGGATTTAGTGGTGGGACAAACAGACACATTATTCACCCTAGCCGCCTTCGCGGACCGGAGTTCTTCTTCCTTGTTCGTACTAATTTATGACATGGGCTATGATATTTTTACAGCAATACTATGCCAGTGGCGCGAGGAACATTGCCATCTTCAACATTCCACCCCTGGGTTGTACTTCTCAAATCCTCACCCTCTACGCAGGCAGGGGCCTTTACGATGAGTTTGGGTGCTTGATCGATTACAACGCCGCCAACCAGGCCTACAATGCCTTACTCAATGTCACCATCCACGAGTACCGTGAGAAGTGGCCCGATGCCAACCTCTTCCTCTTCAACTTCTTTGGTGCCACCTATGAGGTCATCCAGAATCCAGAAAAATACGGTGCACACTCAAAACCCCAATTTTCTTTTCATATTCATATCCAATAAGTGGTGGGAAGTTTGGTTGGGAATTTGATTAGGTATTAAAGGTGTTTGGTGGTCCTCATTTGATTTGATTACCCAATATCCAAGGCACTATAGTAGCTTTGTTAGTCACTGAATAGTAGAATTTGCCCCTGTGTTTGAATCTCAAAGCCAAACTCCCGGTTCTTGCCACATAACTTCTAACCTTTAAAAGCATCTCTAATATCTCTCATTATCATATTTTTTTCCACCTTGAATATAGTTGGAATTCATTTCTGTCACAATACCTATTCATCCACTTAGACAATATTCATCCATGTGAGGAAAAGTCCATCCTTTGATTCGTAAACACAACACTTGTCATGTGAAACATTTCATTATTCAACAACCAAATACAGTCAGCTCCCTTCACAAGAGCATCTGCTACTACAACCATTTCACTTATAATAGTCGCCTTGGATTGTTGTAGAGGAGCCTAATTGTTATAATGTAAACAAACAAGGCTAGTGTGGAAGGAGCTGACTGTTATAGAGGGAAGGTTGTCATAACAAACAGAGTTGTTGTAGGAAGAGTTGATTGTATTACCATTATCTTTAACACCCACTAATGTTTTGTCAGCATATTCTCACCGTGTCCAGGTTTTTTGAGAGAGGTGTTAACAAGAACATGTTGTGGGTGTTGCGGGCCGTACAACTTCAACCCATTGATCCCATGCGGTATAGCCGGTTACATCCCGGACCCGAGCGGCGGGCCAGACATATTTGTGAATGCGAGCAAGGCATGCCCAGACCCAGACCGATACATCATTTGGGATGGCCAGCACTCCACCCAAGCATTTTACCGCACCATGGTCGAGTTCTTTCTCACGGGCCAGTTTTTGGATGGGTCACGAGAGTTTTCTAACTGGAAAGAGCTTTGCCACCTTGATTTCAGCCATTGGTATGACAATGGCAACCCCAAACTGTGCAATAATGAGGATCACCTTAACCTCTAAAAAGATCAAGTGTCCGTTTGGAGGACAAAAAATTTCACGTTGACCACAATATCTTTCAATCCATAGGGTCAAAGTTCACTAAAAAAATTACCACATCATATCATATCAATTTAGAAGAAGATCCTACAATTACTTTCTCAAAAAGCTCAAAGTTTATGAATTTTTGGAGCATGTCATTTTCAAGATTCGACAAATAAAATTTGAAGTAAAGGTTCTTGTTTTCTTCTCCACCTATTACACCAGAATCAGTTGTTTTGAAGT
The DNA here is from genome assembly GCA_963971425.1 of Bryoerythrophyllum caledonicum. Taxonomy (NCBI): domain Eukaryota; kingdom Viridiplantae; phylum Streptophyta; class Bryopsida; order Pottiales; family Pottiaceae; genus Bryoerythrophyllum; species Bryoerythrophyllum caledonicum. Next base: position 17,128,835 of record OZ020523.1, on the reverse strand, counting down.
GTATTTGGTGTGAAATTGTCAAGGATTGGTATTGCAACGAGGTATTAGCCTCATGGGCCGATGAAAGGCCGCAATGGCACCTATTGCGTGGTAGGCTCGGTAATTCTAGTTTTCACGTCAACACTAACACCACCACTAACACTACCACTAACATCTAACCTAGCCGAGATTCTCACCCTACCTCGCCGGACCTAGCGGGGCTTGCCTTGAATCCCCCACAATGACGGCTTTCCTTTGTTCGTGTCAAAAAATATAAATAAATAAATACATACATAAATACATAAATAAATACATAAATTAATAAATAAGTAAATAAGTAAATAAGTAAATAAATAAAATTGTCAAGGGTTTTGAGGGGTTAAAACTTGTTGGCAGCTTATGTGAAGTACACTAAATATCACTTTTAGTGTAGCGCCCAATAAATGACTTGTAAATGCTATAAGTTTTTACTTTAAGTGAATATTTTTACCAACTGTGTTTATACTGATCCTTTTATTTGAATACTATAGAGAGTTGTGCTCTAGGTAAAAATTAGCGTCAAGAGCAAAACCTTATTGCATTTTCAAGTCATTTACTGGGCACTACACTAAAAGTGATATATTTAGTGTAGTACTATAGTCCAAGTCCATCGCCGGCGTGTGGCGCGACGTCACAAGTGTGCATGGACAGCGAGCATCGTCGCCAACGCTGACCGAGCATTGCAAATATAGCAAGCAACACCTCAGCGTCGTCCAGATTCCAACGCCGACCACGCTGGACTCAGATCTTTGAACAATCCTTTAAGTTACCGACCTTTTTTTTGTTTTTTATATCATATCCTGCGCTTTGGTCGGTTCTATCAATAGTGCGCCGAGTCTGTGTGCAGCACACTTCGTGTCAATGTTGACACGAAGCGATGAGTGTGCTCCACACAGACCATGTCTTTTGCCAGGCAAGTGAGGAAATCCGGGAGTTTGTGCAAACTTAGCGCCTGAGGTGTGATTCTTGGGACGCACACTTGTCACGAGAAAGTGGGCTCTTGCCTTCAAAAGTAGATTTAACTATAAATCTTGTGACCAATGGAACTTCTCGTTCTTTTTCCTTTCTTTTGTACGAAAGGTAGTTTAGATTATATCCCAAATAGTATAATTACAGTCAGCTTCCTCTACAACAACCTTGTTTGTCTTACCATCATCTGTCGGGTCCACCCTTCCTATCTACCGCGAGGATAGATAGCTCCCCCTACAACAACATTTGGGTTGTTCTAACAGATGTTGTTGTAAAAGGAACTCGTTGTACTTAGATCCGGGGTGAGATAGGAAGGCCTTTGGAAAAATTTGTAGGTAGATATTATATTCTCTACCAATAGAAAATGATATCATTAAAGACAATGGGACCTACACATGGCTCCACCCCAATTTTCCTTGGAGGTTTGACTTTGAATTCTTCCGTATCTTCTTCGCGTTCTCTCGAGCCTACCTATGTGCTTTTGGTTAGACTACATGGGACGGAAATACTATTTCAAGAGGTAAAAGATGGAGGGGAAGGCGAGGGCTCACTCCTTTCTTTTTGGGATATTTGTATTATCACATAATGATAGGTGTGGCTTCACAAAGGGAGTTTCATGTATTTCAATCTAACTTCTTTTATCTCACCTTCTACAATATAAAACGACCCAAGGTCCCAAGCATATCCTCATAATCAACATGTTTACACGTAAAGGCCCAAGGCATTTTAGCACCCAAACTGACTGAAAATTGCTAGTTTCAATGCATTCAACACAAAATGCAAATATACGCAATTTTTACATTTCTAAAAAATTGTTCAATTTTACCACCCATATTGAAAGATATCAACATTTGAAGTGAGACATAACCTCTACTTGAGGTCATACCTAACACCTCCATCAAACTTCGACCACCTTCTATGGCAACTTTTTGCACTTGATAAATGATTTTCTAGATTCAATTTAAAAAGGATCATGTTAGGCACATGTGCACCAAATTTTAGAGATAGAAGAGGGGTAGAAGATGTTCTTAAAAGTCATGCAATGCCATATATGCTAAGAATTAACAATACACTTCAATTTTGCATATATCATATCCTTCTCATATTTTTGAAATTCAAAAATCCATACGGTAGATGCAAAGATTTCCATTTTCTTTTCAATAAATTTTTTATCATTTTAGATGGTCAAAAACGTGAATTTTTATTGAATTTAGAGTTAATTAAAGATTTGCTACACTATTTGTTATATGTCATTCTAAACTTCTGCACTATTTGTATATGTTAGAGAAACAAATTGTAACTTTTGAACAATAAGTCTGTTTTATTCAAAAATTATGTCTACAGAAAGCTAATAAAAAGTTACTCATTCGATGAAAAATCTCAGAAAATCATGCCTAATTTTTGAGACGTGGTATCCTATCCAAACTCAAAATGTCCCTTGAGGACACATTGGGCCTTTAGGGGTCAGGGAGGTTCATTAATCCCTAAATTTCCTAGAGTCTCCTCGGGGGACTTTAGAAGGTTTGAGCATGTACTTCTTGCGTCAATTTATAACATTATTTTTTGAAATTTTTAATGTAGATGGACGCTACTAAAGGCTTTGTGTGAGTCCAATTTTTTTTCCAAAATCCAACATTTTATGAAAAACTTATAGGGTATTGAAGTTCAAATGGGGAGAGCAGGCACGTCGGGTAATTCCACAAACTCTTGGTAATGAATGTGAGATTTTCAGTATGAGCTAATAATATTATTTCCTTTCATGTTGCCAAAAATAATCTGTTGTCTTTAGTGAAAAGTAGCATATAAATCCAAGTCAGACATTTTCACACATTATCGCACATTGTTGGGCAAGGTACCAAAAAAACTTCTTTTTTTTCACATATAACTTTGAGATCATCATATTTTTACTTTTTTACTTTTTCCACAGCATTATGTGGTGTAAACCTTCTTATTGACCATTCAAATTCTTATTCTAAAACATACTAAGTTCACAAAAAAATATAACGCAGATTGACAATTTTTGAACCTCCACTCCTTGCACAATTTATTGAATATGCTACACACTTTCTCTAACTCTAAAAATTGGAGTGCAAGGAACTAATATCATGCTTAACATGATGGAAATGAAATTAGACCTTATGTAGTGCAAAAATTTGACACCAAGTGAAGTCAAAGTCTGTTGATCCATGAAACGCAGGGAAGAAAACGGACCCTTTTCTCTACTTCAAACACTAGAATATTACAATCCATACGGTCAAACTTTAAGAATTTTTTTATGAAAGCTACTCAGTTAGTCTTAATTGAGATCCCACGGTTAAACTAGAAGTAGAAGTTTTTTGTTTTGTCCTTACTCATTGCACTTAAACAAGCAATTTTGAAGTGTTTTTGGTGTGAAATTGTCAATGAAATATAGGGGTTAATAAGTTATTAACTGAATTAAAAAAAATTCTAGTAAATCAATTACGGAAGTCAAGATACCCTATGGCTGTCAACAGGGTATTGGTATTCCATGGCACAAAAACAATACCTTGTCTGAGCGAATTCCTTCATTCATTGCAAACCACAGAAAAGGGAAATTGCAAACAATGCCATTGTGCCAGAATACAGCCAAAACGGCCAAAAAAATCTTAATGCAAACAACTTACCAAAAATGCCATGAATCCATCCATGATCCCGATGCTCCAACTTGACAAATGGAACCTAGAAATAGATCAGAAAACAACAATCATGTACCATATCCTACAGACTCAACATTATTATTACAAAAAATTGACAAAAAACATATCGAGAACCCTAAAGGATCTCTCATATCCAAGCCTACTGCATGCAACAGCATAACAACTCAAATTGGCGGAAATGGTTTAATGGCCGTGATCCTACTTTGATTGGAGTTGGCTGATACTACGCAATCCCAAGCCACTTTGTCATAGTCTGTCAATCCCTGCCAAAAGACACTTTGAACCTTATGAGCAGACCACAACGTCCACAGTGTGATGCCATGGAGCAACAACCAGATCCTACTAAGGTAAGCCCTCCTAAAATCGACAAGGTAAGGAATGTGCATATATGGAGAGAGGAGATACTTATACTATTATTTTTCAGTGATAGCCAATAGAATTACAATTCCAACCCAAGTGATTTCATATTTTTTCGATGAAAACTGAATTAGTTATGAATTTTCAAACTGTGCAGCCATGTTTAGTAGGTGTCCGGCAGTAGGTACCCCCATAACCAACGACCAAAAGTAAGGGTCTTGACTAATAGCAAACCTCCATTTGGAGGTGAGTTGGTGGTAATGGGATGGAAGAGGGTTGGATATATCCCAATTTTATAGGCGTTGGCTATGGGTTTTTGTTGGTTATGGGGGGCTTACCTTAATCTCTCTGAACGGCTTCGGCATTCTCGCAAAGAATAGCATTGTTTTAGGTTTGACTTGTTCCAATACAGTCCTCAGGTGCTTGTTCGCACTTCCATAATCAATGAGTAAGTGGCCTTGAGCTAAGTGGAATTGAACCCTCTCTCCGACTTTTAAATTTAGATGGATGAATGCTTCGGACCCGGAACGCACAAGAAAGGAAGTTGGCTTCATTAGGCACCTCTCGCATAAGACAATGGGAGTTGACCAATGGCAAAACCGCGCTCACCCACAAATGCACTTTATGTGTAGATGTTGTTCCACATGGTTATTTACACTTGTAGATTCTTCTACGCTTTTTGAGCTCATTGGCCTTGAAGGGTCAAGAAATTTGGAGCCCCTACTTTCAAAAATAGTGGCTCTTAAGAGATTTGAACATTGAAGTGGTTCTCAAAATCACATAGATTGTGACCTAGTAGTGGGGTTGGTGAGAGATTTTATCAGCCAACTTTATTTAGTATACCACATAGCACCTAACTAAATTTAATTCCTTCAAAGTCTGTCACTTGTAAATGCAGGTGACAGACTTTGAAGGAATTTAATGCAAGTGTACATGTAAGGCTTTCTTGTTTTGGAAAAATATTTGCAAGTTTTGGTGATGCCTATGGTGATTTGCTATGGCTTCTAGAAGGTTTGAAAATCATTGTAGGACAGTTCTTGGGATGTATCAGCGAGGCAGTTCATATGACAAAATTTCAAATATAGTTTTCGGCATTCCTTGAAGCACTTGTTCTCACGTAGTGCAAGGGTTTTGTAAGAGGGGGAGTTTGAAAGACAATAACTTCACCCGCTAGACCTAGAATTTTTTACGAATGTTGTGATTGTAACAATGTAAGGCATAAGGACGTTTAATGATCAAAATACTAGTACAACATTAGCAATAGGAAGGACATTAGAATTTTAGGCATGCAATTGAGTGATAATACCGTCGGAAGGAGTCTTTAGAGGCAAGGATTGAGAGCATGTGTGAAGACCAAGAAGCCACTTTTGACAAAGAAACATGGAGCATGTCGTTTATAGAGGGCAAAGAAGTACAAGCTTGTGTATCGGGAGTTCATGAGTCATCTCATTTTTTTGGCTTAGATGAGCCCAAATTCAATCATTTTGGCTTAGATGGGCGTTAGTATCATCGGACAAAGATTGGAGAACATCTATAGATCAACATGAGCAATCTACAATCAAACATGGAAGAGGAAGCATAATGGTTTGGGTTTGTATGAGTTGGGAAGGAGTTCGCAAATTTCATTAGATTCAACAAAATATGGATAAATATGTGTATCGCAACATTTCAAAGACAAAATTTATGGGCACTATACAAATGCAAGGTTTAGGAGAAGATAGAGGTATTTCCAATATGAAAATGACAATTGTTTTTATAAAGAGATTTTTTTAATTTTCCTCTCGTTGTTCCAACCGATCCCGGTCAAATTTGAGGTCCTAGGTGGGCAAAGCCGAGGTCCAGCACCTTGACCAGCCCCTAGACCCTTCATGGTTTTGTTCTTAGGATATTTTATTACTCTTTCAACAAGATCCGAAGTTTTTCAGCAAATCTCTGTTGTTCTAAACATCAGTGCACACCATCTTCAACCCTAAGACCCTAAAGGTTCTCCAAATATGGTTAGGGTTATAAAGATTGCTTAGATTTAGTTCAGATCTAGTGCAAAACACTCCTCCTTTACACAACCATAACTCCAAACTCCCAAAAAACACTCAAAGCGATGGAGATCTCACATGTGAAGGTGGATCTCACTCAAAATACACGTTAGGATTGCACACAAAGGTTCTTCACTCTAAAAGTATACAATCTTTGCTCTAACCAAGCCTAACTTCACCTCAAAAACCTTCCTAACATACACAATACGCTTCTACATACCTTCTACTCCTCTCTCAACATGCACTCCACTCCAAACCCAAGAGAGAATGAGAGGAAGAAAGGCATCGAGCCCTTATTTCCCTCCAAACCCGAACGACCTAAATTGGATGAGAAATCTATCCAAAAACAAACTTTTCATCCGTCATGCTAATTTTCATCCAAAATATTATTTCACTATTGAAACTGCATTCAACCAAGTACTTTATTGCCTCGTAATTTCTTCGGTTAACAAGTGCACAATATGTTGAAGATGGTTGCTTGCTGAAACATTTCATCTTATTGGGCACACTCCACAATTACCTGATGTCAATCCAATAGAACATCTCTGAAATAATGTAGATCACCGTTTGAAAAGGTCTGAGAATATATCCACCAACAAAAGTGACTTGTGGGAGAAGATCAATGAAACTTCGTACAATATAGAGGTTGATGGTCTTTGGAAGTTGATATGCTCTATGCCTCAAAAGAGCTCTTAATGTGGTGGCTATTCATGGTGATAGTGCTTGTGGTGCTTAAGAGTTGAGTCATTGAGTTGTAAAGGTATTCCATAACTTATATTCTTGTTTCCTGTAATTGATATATAATCAAATTAGTTTAGCATATAAAACTGTACAAGCTTTTTGCACATTTGAATTAGCTTGTGATTTTCTAGTTCACATTTTCATTGAAAACTTTGTACTATATGCTTGTTGCAACTATACGCTCTTATGGTTGTGATCTTGCTATTTTATGAGAGTTCATGTAGATTAACTAGCTGATTTTAAAAAAAAGCTTTTCATATACAACTACATCTATTAGCCATTATGTGTTACGCATTTTATGTCTTGTGGACATAGGTTCAAAGGTGAAATAATTAAACTCCTCACTCATCCAGACCTCCTTAAAAAACCAACCTCTTTATTTTATGTAATTTAATATTGATAATTATATGTTATGATATTATTTCACCAAAAAATATAACTTTTTGTAATTTTTATGCTTTTGTAGCTTGTAATAAATATTGTTTCTATATATTGAAAACTACAACTTCAATACATAATAGAATATAAACTTAAAGTCTTAGTATCCTATGAGAAAATATCAAAGGAGTGCATTAATATCTTTGTACATATAGGCCACACAAATTATACTTTTTGACTCTACTTATGAACTCCTAAATGACAAAAGTCCCAAGGTGGGTTTTTGCAAATCTTAGGCGTGTTCCCATGGTTGCAATCTATATCTTGAAATTTTGTACAAATGCAAGAAGACAAGATGTATCAAGGAGTATAACTTTTGTTCTCATTGAACCTATCAAAAATACATTTAATTTCATTGGACCTCATCTTAGAGAAAAACTTATCAAGAACGGGCACGGTGGACAACGAGGATTGCTATCTTGTGAGTGGTAAATGGTGAGCGATGAGCATTGAGCAATCAAATTTAGGGTTTAGGGTTAAGGATAAAGGGATAGGATTAATAATTTTAGGTTTTATGGTTTAGTATTAGGTAACACTTTTATACTTTTCAAAGAAAGTACAAAATAATGATTTTCTCCTATCTTGTTTTTACTCACCGCTCAACGCTCATCGTTCACCGCTCACAAGACAGCATCGTTCAAGAACAAAGTGATTCCTCCGAAAGGGCTTTGTCATCCAAAAATGTGCCAAAAACCGGCGGACAAAAGTTGTTTGTTGCAGAACCAACGGATGTTTCTGACAGACTATTTTTGTTACAAGAAGCCTATCATTGGATATCACCCAGGTATCACGCCATAGGACACGGCAATATGTGGCATTAATATTTTATTTTACTTTTATTTTTTATAATTTTAGTTAACTTACCTAAACTTACACTACCCGTTAGGGACAAGCCGGTATACTAGAACTAGTAACATATATAAAGGTAACATTCAAAGAGGGCCGAGTGTAACTCTAGACATTTAAACATTTACTACAGTGATTTTGATGTTTAGTGTCATGGGCAGTAAATGACTTGTAAATGCTATAAGTTTTTACTTTTGACATAATTTTTTACTAAGAGCACAACAACCTATACTACTCAAAGAGTAGGATCATAGTGGACATGTCCACTATGATCCCCTTCAAAGAGTAGTATAGGTTGTTGTGCTCTTAGTAAAAATTTATGTCAAGAGTGAAAACTTATAGCATTTACAAGTCATTTACTGCCATGACACTAAACATCAAAATCACTGTAGTACTAGTAATATATATAAAGGTAACATTTAAAGAGGGCCAAGTGTAACTCTAGACATTTAAACATTTTCTAGTAAGCTAATAACTCTATTATTGGCACCCCAGGAGCACCTTCCGAGAACCCGCGGCGACGCTTCCGCGACGCTTCCTCGCACACGTCTCGACTCCAGACACGCTGCGAAGACTGCAACAATAGCAGCAGCAGAGGCGCAGCAGCAGCAGCAGCAGCAGCAGAAGCCATGGCAACTCACCCTCACCGCAACGCACCTCGCCTCCGATCTATTCTATTTCCAGCTTTTCACTGAGCAGCATCTTCTCTCGCTTCCTCCGGGGATCTATTTCGACGTCTAGCTGGTTGGTTCCTGCGAGCAACTTCACCGCCAAGGCAGGCTGGCAGGCACGCTGGGTGCGGTGCAGACAAATCTAGAACTGGTGAGTGGACGGATAGTAACCATTGCTTGCTAGGTGCATCGCGTCTTGACTTTGGGGCTGTGTTTCTAGGCGGATCGGTAGCAGGCTGGTCTTCTGGACACGGTATCGATGAGTGTGTGTGTCGGAGAGGGATAAGGTGTTGACTTGAGCTTGCAGTTGCTGTGATGGTGTGGTTGCTAGCTAGTCTTGCGGACGCGGTACTGATGCTTTGTGGTCGAGGAGGCGATGTTGTTGTTGTTGTGTGTTTGTCGGCGTTCTCTAGTCTTGAAAATATAAACCATGTCGATAAACCAGGACGCGGTGTTGGAAGTCGTTGTGGGAGAAATATATGAGTTGGGCTGCGAGTTTAGTTGTGGGAGCCAGCGAGGCGAAGCTGGTTTTAAGGAGCCGCCAAAGAAGTGTGGACTGTGAAGGGCTCACGTTATTTGTTGACGTGTTGTTTCGAAATAAAGCTTTGATCTTTCTGCTGTGAAGGTTGTTTCTGAGAGCGGTCGTTTGGTGGAGCATTGGCTCGAGACGAGGATCTGGGCGTTGGTGGTGTGCATATACTTCACCGTCGGTACTGCTGTACAGGGTTCGTCGTTTGGAGGCACCGTTGTTGGACGGGGAGCGATAGATAAGAATGGCGACTGTCTCGCCTCTGAAGTCGGGAGCGAACAACTCCGGCAAGAGGATGACCATGGCGAGTGCGCTGGTGGGGGAGAAGCTGGCGCACTTGCGGGCCGACATCCGCTTGGGGCTCTACAAGCTGTCGCATCCTGCGCTGCCTAAGGAGGATCGCGAAGCCGCCCAGGAGTCCAACATTGTCCAGAAATCGGTCGCCACAGGCACGCTCTCGTAACATTTGCACTTGTCATGTGTCTCAGTTTGAGTACGAAATCTCCCTGAAAATGTATGGTTATGGCATGAGTGCCCCTGTTGTGAGAAATGGCCAGAGACGGATTATGGACCGTAATTAGGGGCTCTGCTCACACATCACGTCTATGGTTGCATCTCGCTAAACCTCTTCAAACTACCATCATCAAGCGTGTCCAAAGAAGGGCATGATAACCTCAAACCTGCCCTTGATTATGAGAACAAAAACCTTATCCTCTCTCAAACCAATGAACTTCTGCTCTTTCTACAGTCATGACCTTCCTTGACTCAATGTGTGCAAGCACACTGTCTCTGACTGGCTTGCTGCTGATCAAGATTGATGTTCCTTCAATATCTGATGAGGATGTGACTCGCTTGTTGAAAATTCCTCATCTGAAATGATTTTTCCAGGATGTGTTGATGATTTTTAGTTTCTTTTGGATGTGCAGAGAAGAGGCGACAGCAGGAGGCCAGAGCACGTGCAGTTGCCAACGAGAAGAAACTTGCCAAGCGAAAGGCACAGGCTATCCGGGCTGGGTTTTCTGCACCTTTGTAGACTAGAATTTAGGACCTGTACAGCGGAATTAGGACAAGTTAGGACCTGCAGCATCTCCATTTTGGTTGGAGAGACTGATCAACGTTTTAGAACGTTTTGACCATATTTCTATGCACCTGGGCACACGATATATTCGCTTCTCAGCGTCTCGGTTAATTAGTTCATATTGTACCTGACTTTGAAGTGTTTCTAGCTCTTCACTTCGGATCTATCTACCGGTATTTTGCAACGGTGGTTTGTGATTTCTGTAGTCACCAACCTTCACATGCAACACGCACTTTGGACTGGGATCAGATATTCATAAGGTTTTCTGGTAATCTGCCTCTTTAGTGGAAGACACTTTGAAGTAGTACCTTATAAGAACTAGTCCGAAATTCTGACCTGTGCCTTTGCTATTGCCCTGTGATTGGACCTGGCATTATGAGTCTGAACTTATGGCCGCTCTTTGAACTTAGGCTGGAATGATATGGAAATCTGATCTTCACTTATAGTTTGAGTATCAGGAGATGTTTAACCGTTAGAAGTTTAAAGCATTTTTCTTCTGCACTGAAGTGTACAGTGCAACAATAAGTGTAGTTTTCGTTGACGTTAAGTGTAATCGCAATGTCAATTGTTGTACTTGAGCAGGTTGCATTCAAGTTGGTGCATCGTGCGTCACATGCAGACTGTGTAACTATTTGTTTGGTGAGAATGTTTTTATGATAGGATGACAATTCACTGTAGCCTTATCAAGCGCAACTGCACCAAACACTGAATGTAGTGTGGACTAGAGTAGTTCGAGTTTCTACACTGATTGGAAATTTACATCCAATCGGCGACTGACACACACTTGCTTGAAAACAAATAGCTAATCAAATTTTGACATGCGTGTGCTTGATGACAATTAGTGTGGGTGATTATGAATCCACACTACATTTAGTGTTTGGTGTAGTACAACGTTCACATAGAGTGTGGATGTTTTATTGATGTGGATCATCTTCGCTGATTTACATCAAGCACATGCATGTCAAGTTTTGATTGGGTATTCATTTTCAAGCAAGTGTGTGGTACTTAGAGATTGCATGTGAATTTTCAATTTGTGTAGAAACTTGAATTACTCTGATCCACACTATATAAAGTGAACGATGTAGCTTTCATTGTTGCCATTCGACAAGGAAGGAGTTTTAGGTAGCATTGGTTGCAACAATTCTTATACTAGAGAGTGGAAATATCCAATCAAGTCCATCAAGTTTGCACTCCACCATTTCAATGCTAGAACAAAATAGTGAACCAATCTAAAACAATTCCAAGTAAATTAGATACGAAAATTACACAAAGACATATTTGTCCTCTCTCGAAAACATATAAACTTAGTAATTTGTGGAGTTTAGAGGGCTTTGTAAATTATATGTTTTCCACTTTACCATGGATTCCTAGTGCTATTTGCTTGCGCTTCAAGCCAAATTATTTCAGAAGAATATAATTGTTTTACATGTAATATTGATATATAAAAATATATTTACAATCTTTGACATGAATTTATGTAATCTTCAAATAAAAGTATAACGACATTAGAATCAAAAGCATCATTTATATACAAAAATATAAATATGTGATAAGTAAAATATGGAAAATGAAAGTTATGGCATCTCAAACTAAAGGATGCATTGAAAAGTATTAAACAAGTGGATGTCTTAACCTTTTAGCGCTGAGCTGGCTATGGTGCGATCGTCCATCTACGAGTGTAGTAGATATTGCATTTCAAAATCTATTATGCTTGTGAATGATGGTTGTGCCATTGCCACACCGACGTTAAAGGGTTAAAGACTACAGTTGGTGAGTTTGCACTCCAAGTGTGACAAAGAGGCTCTTGTTGAGGATGGTTGGGTGGAGATTTCTTTGCAAGCCCAATTTCTTGGTCAAGAAGACAACAATGTCTTCCATTAATATACTCTAAAACTACCAATTCTTGTGTAAAGTGTTAAATTTTTTTTAGAAGTTTTTAACCTAGGATCATTGTCTAAACTAATATGATATAACATGCTTGCAATATTGTATAAACTTTGGCCACTAGGATCAAAAAATTATTGCGTTTGAAGTGAAGAAAGACGTTATTTTACTAATCTGCATAGGAGGGATCAATAAACCTTGACTTCACTTGGTGTCCAAATTTTACATTACAAAAGGCCTATACTTTATACCGTTCTTGTTGTATATAATGTTACTTCTCTATACACCAAATTTGTACAGATAGGAAAAGGAAGAAAAAATATTTAAAAAAATTGTCAAGGAGAGAAGGCTCAAAACTTTTCAATACACTTTTTACTTTTGAGTAAGCTTACTTTGTTTTAGGATGAGATTCCAAATGGTCAACAAGAAGCTTCTTATCACATCTAATAATAGATATGATATACTAAAATACAAAAATATCATACAAGAATACAAAAATACTACTGAAATACAAACTGTATCACTATGTTGGCACAACAAACAGTCAAAATGTGGACTAAGTCATTCAAATTCCATAAGTTTTTTTTTGTACAAAATCATAAATCCAATTGATTTGTTGTTTGCAAGGCAAACCTTTTGTTGATGAAAACATAAACACAACCTTGGGAAAATATTACACCACCTTCCTTTCGTGATGCAGTCTTATTCTTCTCCAGTTGGCGGAGATCACTTGTACCTGCTCTCACTTACTACAAACAACATGAACTACTACCTCTTCAACAAAAATTCTTCATTTCCTAAAACCAGTTCCTAGATCTGCTCAAAGTAGCGTGCCTTTTCCCAATCCGTCACCGCTTGTTGGTAAGCAAGAAGCTCATTTTCAAAGAAATGGTGGTAGTGGTGGTGCACATCCTCTCCCAGCATTTCCTTCGCAAACTGACTACTCTTAAAAGCCGCAGTCGCCGCCCCCTGTTCAGCACACAGTTTCAAAACATGCACTTGAAATCGAATAAAACACACTTGAAATCAAACTGAAGTTGAGGAGTACCAGGGACTGAGGAATAGTCATGAGATCCTTAGCAAAGTAGACATTGCCCTCCAGTTGCGGTGGTGGCTCAATCTTGTTACGAATGCCGTCCATTCCAGAAGCAAGAGCAGCAGCGAAGGCAAGGTACACGTTGCAGTCGGCACCCGGCAACCGGCACTCTATACGCAGTGATTTTCCGGAGCCAAGCACACGGAACGGCGCTGTTCGGTTGTCCCGGCTCCTGCAAGTCCAACCAAGTAGACAGGGCAGTTATAAGCTTTCATTTGAGAATGCACAAGAAACTCTCATGCTCTGCTTCTTTCCTGAAAAATAAATCTCACCCACTCTTTCTCTTTTCTTTCCTCGTCTGAGAGGACTTTCAGGAAAACTCTGTTGAGTTTCTGGATTCCTTGCAACAAAGATGAGAGAAGTCGCTTACCATGCAATCTGCGTGGGAGCCCAGCTGCCTGAAACGTAGCGCTTGTAGGAATTCACGTTGGGGGCGTAGAAGCACATGAGCTCCGGAGTGTGCTTCATCCACCCGCCCAAGAACCATCTGAACTCGTCACTGCGCACCGCCACCAATGAAATTCCGAAGTGAGCAGGGACTAGAAAATGAAATTTCCAAAGAGTTCATTTCCAAAGAGGGGTTGAATTGTACATAATGAAACAAAGAAATTGTACCCTACAACATAGGGTAGTTTGGATGCACGTAGAAGGTTTCTATTTCTATGTATACAAGTTTACAATGCCACCTCTTTTTGAGGGTTGATGAGCTGTGGAAATGGTCACTTTTGTATACAACCTTCAGCAGAAAGTTACATGATGAGAACAAGATATTGAAATGTCTCGTTACCTGCATTTTGTGGAGCCAAGCGATTTATCTCCAGCGAAAATGTTGCGCCCATCCTCCCAAAGACTTAGATGAATATGGCAGCTTGAGCCGGGTTGCGCTGCATCTGGCTTTGCCATGAATGTGACTGAAACGCCCATAGAGTCTGCAAGCTCCTTCAGACACTGCAAACATAAAAAGGAAGAAGAAAGTCACATCGATAGGCCTAGTTCGAGTGGGATCAAATTTGTGAACATGGACTTGTTATTGCACCTGCTTGTATACACTGTGCCGATCGGCCATTTCCAGCACCTCCGCATATTTCACGTTCAGCTCATGTTGTCCAAGCCCAAACTCTCCCTTGCTGTAATCAACAACTTTCTATTAGAAACATGACAACCTCAAATCTTCCAAGAGCACAAAGTTCTGAACTTCTTGTTACCTGTTCTCAACTGGAACCCCAGAAGCTTCTAAATGACGCCTGGCAGGGCCTGTCAAACAGCTCCAAACAAGACTTAGAACCACATATCCATAAAACTCATCTACAATGAGAACAGAGTCTTCACATAATTTTCAATGAACTTTTTTTGACAAATTCACAGAAAAAAAAGCTGCAGGGTTGCGGGTTGCATGTGTACCATGAAACGATTCCCCACGAGTTCCCTGGAGAATGTGGTAATCTTCCCTCACCCAACCTGCTGGTTTAAGGTTCATGTAGTTCTTACTCTGCACAACCGAATACAGAAGATTTCCAGAAGATGCTACAATATGAAGGGATCCGTTTGCAGAGGAAAAAGGACAGAATTAGCACCAAGGTCGTTTCGAAAGAGGAAAATACCTTTGATTCTTCGTAGGTGTCCTTGTAAAGGAAGTACTCGAGCTCCGAAGCGGCCATGGCCGTGGACGCGCCCACCGACTGTGCAGCCTTGATCTGGTTGCGAAGAATGGACCGTGGCGCATGAGGAGCCAGTTCGTGGTCGTCTTGCACCACATCACACAACACCAAGGCGGTCTTCTCCAGCCTGCACATGTGGGTTACTCACCATGGCGGTTTTCTACAGCTATGCTAACAGGGAGTTGTGTGCAAGGTAAACTTACCAGCTTGCTACTCTCAGAGTCTTCATGTCAGGAGCGAGGTGAATGTCCCCATAGCCAGCCTCCCAGCTTGCAAACTTGTACCCAGGAACCGGCTCCATGTCCATATCAGTCGCGAGAAGGTACGAACAGACATGCGTTCCATCGTCCACTGCGCTTTCAAGAAAAAAATCTGCCGTGTACCTGCACGCAGATCAGATGAAAGGTTTCATTTCTTTGGCAGAATGAGAATTTGAGCCATAGAAAGACACTACTTGTTCTTCAGGTTATTATATCCTGTGACTAAGGGTTGGTTCAGGGCGAAGGAATCTGTTACCTCTTTCCCATGAGGCGTCCGTAGCAATCAGTCAGACCGACGATGACGGTGTCGATGGTGCCTGTCCGAGCAAGCTCTTTGAGCTCCGCCACCGTGATCATCCCCTGCACAGTGGGAGCTTTCTCTGACGGCAGCTGCGTTGTGCACATCTGCCTCAACGACGTCTTCCGCTGCATGGATCCATGCTTAGAGCTGCAGATTCGCCATAGCCATAGAAGTTAGGTCACAGTTGGATGACGGGAGCTTCAGTTCTAAGATTCCCACCTTGAAGAATACAACTGCATAAGGTGGCTAGGAGAATTAAGAGGATCCTCAGACCTGGGGTTTCGTGAGTGGCTATGGGAAGTGGACTCATGGCGATCGCGGTGGAATGTGAGATCTCGGAGCGCGGCTGGTGAGGAGCGCGCAGCGAGCAGCTTCGTTCTAGCGCCCAGCAATGCTCGCACGGCTGCTCTCGTCCCGGACGCCATAGCTGCCAATTCAGACAACACATAAACACATCCCAAACCACAATTCATTTTCTAGATTCACCATCAACCTCAACACAAACAACATCTTCAGAATTCACAACCACCAAAAAGCCACACGAACAATTCTCTCGCAACAAACATATCAGAATCTAGATACATTACCAAGCCTCCAAGATCCATAAACCTCAACCACAATTCAGCCAAAATCCTCAAAAACACATCCCAAACCACAACTACTTTCCTAGAATCACTATCAACCTCAACACAAAAGAACGCAACCCAAGGTCTTCAGAATTCACAACCACCAAAAAGCCACACGAACAATTCTCTCGCAACAAACATATCTGAATCTAGATACATTACCAAGCCTCCCAGATCCACAAACCTCAAGTTCAGAACCTTCTTCACCGGCGTCCAGCTCAGTCTCAGATCAACATACGCGACCAAGTTAATGCAACCGCACCATCGCTAGTAAACCTGAAGTGCAAGCAGCCAAATATCCGGAATCTAAACCACGTGCTACCGCAGCTCCGGTTTATATGCAGACGAACTTGACACGGATCCTGATCGAAAAGGTCAAAACTTGAAGGAAAAAACCTCAGATCGAGAAGTAGAAGCCGACGAAACAACACTAAAGTATGGCTTTCACGCTGTTCGGTAAAGGGCTCTTTGGATTTGTTTGGGCGATGATAGGATGTGTGTGAAGATTATCTGACTGCAGGCGGAGTTGGATGGTGTGCTGGTTGACATGGCACGCTATTTCCTCGTGAACTTTGTATTGAAACTGCTGAATATACTATCCATGTAGAATCAACGAGAGCGTATACTGATTTGGTTCTTACGTTGGATCTTTCGAATCGCTACCGTTAATTAATAAAAAACTTATTTTTTATCTTTTATTTTCATTTTAATTTTGAAAAAGTAAAATTTTATTTTTTTACTTTTTATTTTAATTTTGAAAAAGTAAAAATACTCCTTCCTTTTGGATATGCACCCAAAAAAAGGGATTTGGTCAAATAAATTAAATAAAACTCTTTTTTTCCAATAGTCAAAATAGGAAGAGGAATTTAAAGTTGTCTATATATGTAAAAAAAAACTTTCTTTTATTTTAGACCTATCAAAAATAAGAGAAAAAGGAATTTTTTTATGAAAATAGAAAAATACTCTTATTTATTTTTTAATTCTAAATGTAGTAAGGAAAGAAAACATGTAAAGTAAATATATGAAACCTATTTTTCTTTAAACTAGGAAAGAAACAAAGACAATGGCTTGACATATGTGCTTC
Organism: Bryoerythrophyllum caledonicum; assembly: GCA_963971425.1. NCBI lineage: Eukaryota > Viridiplantae > Streptophyta > Bryopsida > Pottiales > Pottiaceae > Bryoerythrophyllum > Bryoerythrophyllum caledonicum. The sequence continues at coordinate 17,111,568 of OZ020523.1, read as the reverse complement.
TATAATTTTTAGTTGAGCCTTATGAAAATCTAAGACACTTAAAAACTGGAAATTTGGCCCTAGAATCCGGCCCCAACACTTTACATTGACTAGGGCCAAGATGATGAATTTGAAATCCAGCCCTAGAATCAGCCTCAATGCTTTACATTATTTGGGGCCGGATTGAAGGCTGAATTGAAGGCAAATCCAGCATGCCTTCCATCCGACCCCAGGCCTATTGTAAACTGGCCCTAAAATGATGGTCGGACCGGATTTAACCCCTAAAGCACGATTTGTTCCTACAAGGGACAAATTGATTTTGGGTAGGTTCCTACAAATCCATTTCTTAAGATAACTTCTTGAAAAAATATTTATTGCTATTAGAAATATGGGTTATCTTTGCGGGGAATTTTTCATTTTTATTTTTGGACTTGCAGGGAAAAAGTTATGGTGCTTCAAGCAAAAAAAAAGCTCGTCTCTTTTGGCAGCTAGGCAGGGTACTATAGAGATGAATACTGTTGTTGTAGAGTTGACAATTGCACTTTTTTGAGGCGAGTAGTAGTGAAGGAAAGTTCTTGGCAACCTTCACTATTTTCACTTTAAAATGCACATAAATTAAGGATTTTACCTTTCTTGAATTTTTTTTTTTATTGTTAGAATATGACATAATGATTTCTATTCACCGTTTGGATTTTAGATCCAACAATTGTCTTTCTATGTAATTTTTTTTTTAAAATCCTAAGCTAAGAGCCACTTTCTACAGCCCTTGTTGTTGTAGATCCATTTTTCTTATCATAAACACCTCCATTACTTGTGGTTTTTGATATGCGATGACCTAACAGAATGTAGAACACATATCCATTGAGTTTATGCAATGTGTAATGGAAAAATATGCCATTATCTTGAGTCAAAGTATGTTGAACCAGTCCGAGCACAGTAGAAAAAAACAATTTTGCACTCTTCAAATGCATTTATCTTTTGATCCATACAGTCAAAGTTTACAAAAAAATTAAGGTATATTCTCATAGTAGCTAGCTTGAAGATCCAAAGGTTGAAAATTTTAAAAATGCGTTTGAATAAGTCTAATAATATATCATCTCAAAGTGGTAGTTTTGGGGTGGTTTTGGTGAAGCACAAGGCCCGGTCCTTAAGGGGTTAAGATGCAATCATGAATAGAGGAGGTTGTATGGGGATGTAGAAATCATGCACATGTGCATGTGGAACCTAGATTTAGGAGCCTAGGTGGAGCTATATAACTATGTAGTACTATTCTAGGAATGTCAACCTATGGTCCATGAAATATGCAAGGTGAGATTTCTCACCGTCTAAATATTTCCAATTTGTAATCTCATGCTTCTTTGATGAGTAAAGAACACAAGGTCCTCAAAAGGTGTTGCAACGGGTCTTTTTGGCTCGGACAAGGTGGCCACCCTTTAAAAATCAAACTTTCGGAAAAACTCCAACTAACACAGGGTCTCGAGTCTTGCTTGTCAGCAGACTCGGTCTAGACTTCTTGTGCTTCGTGCCGGGGAACGTGGTGTTGGGAACAAAAAGAGGGAACGTTCCAGTAAAAATATATGGGGTGAAAAAATGGCCTCTTGTTTGAGTATGGTAATTAGATCTGAATATTTTAATCTTTGGTTGGTTTTTTTAATCATGGAAGTTGATGGGCAGTTTGTTTATCATTTTAGGGCAGAAGATGTGATTACTCTGATTACTATACGTTGGGGTCACTTTCAGCAAGTACCTACCAAACTTATTTTTTGAATTCTTTTCCGCAATAGTTTGGACACAATGGGTAGCACTTTGGCATTACATGGGTATCACCTAGACAAATCTCTTAAATTTTCCACGCACACAATTTTGAACATTCTCCATAGTGAATCAATTATGTTTCAAGATGACTCGCACATAGAGATATGCAACTTCATTTATACCACAGTTCAAAGCAGGATTGCACAGATTGGAATTTTTATTTCAAAAGGCCTTTGAATATTTCACAAAAACCACCTTCAAAACTACTCATTCTGGTGCAGAGAGTGAAAAAATGAAGATTGTGAAATCTCAACCTTTGAAAGGTCTAGTGTCACAAAGGGGCATCAAATGCCAAAATCATGCCTAAGAAGCACGTGCGGAGAGAAGCGCAAAATTCACGAGATCTAAGGTAAGCCCCCTGAAATCGAGAAGTTAAGGAATGTGCATATATTTAGAGAGGAGATAATTATGCTATTATTTTCTAGTGATAGCCAATAGAATTACAATTCCAACCCAAGTGATTTCATATTTTTCTGATGAAAACTGAACTAGTTATGAATATTCAAACTGTGCAGCCATGTTTAGTGGGTGGCCAGCAGTAGGTACCCCTCATAACCAACGACCAAAAGTAAGGGTCTTGTCTAATAGCAAACCTCCATTTAATGGTAATGGGATGGAAGAGGGTTGGATATACCCCAATTTTACAGGCGTTTGCTATGGGTTTTTGTTGGTTATGGGGGCTAACCTTATGTAACTGGATCACAAAGCCAAACAGTGTGGACAGAGTTACTCAGAATATATGCAAAATGTTGTATACCACACGAGGAGAACCCGCCTCTTCTCTGGTGTAGAGGCGGGAGTTGGAGTTGGAGTCTTCCTTGCAAGTGTGGGCTTTCGTAGCGCCTTCAGCTGCTTCTCCTTCTCCTTGATATCCTCCTCTTTTGCCTTGATTTCCTTCTCCTTCTCCTCCAATTGCAAATTTTTGGTATTGAAAAAAATCCACCTTCCAAGTCACGCTCCAATTCTTCTGGTGCGTCACTACTAACTGATGGTCCTTCTGTATGACAATCTCCGTCACATTCTGCACCTGCTGCTGTACGATATTCTAGTTCAGGTGCTCCACCAACAACATGTTACCCCATCCACATCCTGCAAGCACACACACATGGCACCACCGTATCCGAAAAAAACATCTTCGAAAACCAAACCAAAAAGACGCACCCATACCATCCACCAGACACTTTGTATCCATCCACCCATACAAGAGCAACCCACAAGTAAGCAGACGCACATGACGATCATATTGGGCTTCATCTCCGAGATACGGTCCCTAAATGTCCGGGTTGGGCTCCTCATGCCCACATCAGTTTCACGGTAAAATCCGATGTGGTTCCTAACCAAACCATTTGGCTACCCTCTTCTCATTTACCTTTTTACCACAATGTTCCCATTGTGTTCCCATGTTGTTCCCTAGAGTTCCCCACCATGTTCCCAAAGTGTTCCCCAACGTTCCTCAATGTTCCCAACACATTTCCCATGTTTCCAAAGAGTTCCCAATGCGTTTACACTGAGAACCAATTTATACTTCTAAATTTTTATCCAAATTTACCTTTTAAGAAATGGGGCCCACCACCAATTGTTGGGGCCCAACAGAGGCTCATCCGCACACATGTGCGTGAGCTTAGTGTGTGGATAGTCCTTTTCAAAGTCCCACTGTCGTTGCGTCTTGTAATAAACGTTGTTGTCAAATGCCTCCGCATCCTTGAATCCATCCATAGGGTTTTGGAACCTAATGACAGCCACATCAGATGCCCCCAGGCCATGTGTGTGTTCTTATGATGGAAGGCTTGCGATCACGATAGGGCTTAACCATACATATAACCAGATCTATTGAATCTCATTAGTAACATTTTGTTTTCAAATAGTTACAAATTAGTTCCTTATAGCTCTTCCAAAATGGATTGAAACTTTTTATAAAAAATCAATTAAACCATACAAATAAAATGCATCTATGCTAATTTTAGTAAGAAAGGAAGTAGAAGGTATCGATTCCTAGATAATTTGGATTTCCTAAGTTTGATTAATCTATAATATCTATTATTTATAATTTCTCGTATAATTGATGTTAACTTAAAGAATTGTCAGGATCGGCGCATGGAGGTGTTTGTATAGATGGTATTCGGATAGAAACCATCTAGAGAGTTGTGGAGTTACCGGAGAGCCCAAGACTTAGTGCTAATGGGAGATTAGGGTTAGGTTTAGTGCCGCGTGGCGGCTAGGGCAACCGTGGTGTCTTTCGACACCTCATCTCGGGACTTGGAACCCGGGTGACCTCCACGTGTGGTTGAGGGAGACTCATCTTTCTCAAGTTGAGTCTCCCATGTGATGAGGTGAGGGTGTGTGCGTGTTGCACATCGTTAGCCTCATCCATATCATGTTTTCACTCTTGAAGAGTGGCATGGACTTGACTTGTTGTGATTTGTGAGTGTTTATCACTTATTTGTTACTTGAGAAAGATCATGTTGTGGAAATCGGTGTAACCACAACATTATGTACATCTAAATGTGGTTTGGAGAACCTTGCTTAAAATTTGTGTTTGGACACGAGGGTTTCTAATCTCTAGAAGTAGAGGGGTTGGAGGTTCCGACCTATTAGTGAGCCCAACGGCGCGGCGTGGGGTTTGAGCATGTCGATGACGAAGTAAGAAGACCAACTACTAGAGGTGCTACTCCAGCAGAACGAACCAGAAGAGAGTCGGAGTTTGGGGAGCTTGCGGCGTTGAAGCTGCAGAAGCGGAGCACACTCTTGGAGTTATGGATGCTGCGTCGCACCTGATGCCGTGTTAATCTGTCCTTCAACCGACGTTGGTGGATGCTGTCTGAGTACTTGAGCGACTCGAAGGTGTTGGGCGACAAGTGCATGACTCCAGTTGAGATCGTGACTAGCAGCTTGATACAGGAGCCTTCTCACATGTTGTAGGAAGGTGTGTGTGCGAGGGAACGAAAGAGTTTGAGAAATAGACTTCTACTGGAATGGAGCTCTGCGAGGCGGCGTGATTAGGAAGGCTGTGAGTGCCGGAGTTTCACGCAAGTTGGAGACAGAGGGGTCGGAAGCAGTCTGGACGAAGGCGAGTGAGCGCGGAGCTGCTGCGAGAGGCGGTGTTCGGCAGGAGCTGGCCGCCGGAAGCGGACCTGGTATCGGAACCCGCAGGGATAGCAGCAGCGACGACAAGGTGGTCCTGGGAGAGGACGAGGATCTCGTGGACATTGCGAGTTCGGCGCACAACGGTGCAGGAGCATATCAAGACGACGCAGAAGGGTACGATCACGTCGGTGCAGGCGAGCTACGTGCCGGCGGACGACTTGACGGATCCTGCTCTGGCGACGACGTTCGACCATCTGCAGGCAACGACGACGCTGTCCCGTCAGATTTCGGAGCTGGGTATCTACCTTGCGATAGGCCCTCTGGATTCGACTATCTACTACTGCGCGCGTGACGTACAGAAGGTGCTGCAGAATTACAAGAACCTGCAGGACATCATCACAATTTTGGGATTGGATGAGCTGCAGCGGTTGTCGGGAGTTCTGCGTTTGTGCTGTCCACCTTAGAGACCTAATGTGGTCACAAGCAAGGTTGACGGAGTTGCTGGGATAGACGGTGGTACGGCGCTCGAGAAGGATTGCTTCTACTGAAGAGTGATCGTTGCTCCTACGTTGGTGTATGTTTGTGTCGGTGGTGGAGTGGGGAAATTATTTCACCTACCCGGGACGTGAGGAGCAAAGTTTCCATTTGTGCCGCCAAACGCAATTTCGGCACAACTGAGTTGCTTGAGAACACAACTGAGTTGTAAAACATCTCTTTCACCGGTTGCTGGAGGGGGTGATCCGCTTTTCGCACGAGTTGGAGTGGTTCTCCCAGAGGTGTTACTCTCGATCCTTGTATTTTTCGCTGTCAACTGTGGTGTCTTCGGCGACATTCGAGCATCTGCTGGTGTATGCTGGTTTTGGAGCACCCTAAGTGCATGCGGTGCTTGAAGTTGGTGGCCGTATTTCGTTAGGAGAGAAGCACGGTCTGGTGCGGGAGGATGTTGCCTATGGTGGCTGCCCTGGAAGCTGGAGAAGTGGAAGAGGACCGGACGTCGACGAGAAGCGACGGTGGTGCTGCATGTCGTGGACACTGAGGGCACAGCTTGAAGGAGGATCTCCAATATTGCTGCGGCTTGGGAGAATGGCCTGAAAGAGGGTTCTTCGTTCACCGAAATTGGGGTCCAGAGGATTGTTGAGGTGAGTTGCCTCTTCAATTGTGCGTGCTATTCCATGGATGTGAGTTTGTTCACTTCTGGCGTCTTGTGAATTTTTGTGGTGCTTTGGTGATGCGGAAGCGTTGCCAAAATTTCGTTGGAATTGCATATTGCAATTGTTTCAAGGTTGTTCAATTGTCTCCATGTGAGAATGATACATGCTTGAACACATGATAGCCTTTGTGCACATGTTAGTGCAAGATCTGCCCGTTTCTAGTGATTTTGATCACTTAGAATTTTAGGGTGTTATCCTAGGACTTTGTGTGGTTTTAGAGAAAAGCCAGCTTCTTTTATGTGGCATTATAAGGCTTTGATTGAATTTAGGGTTTTCTCTAGGAGTAGCTAGTGGTAGCTATTTGAAGGCCCAAGACAACTTCAACAAGGTAACGTATCCGGACCCGCGTTGGGAGGGGGTAGTCGGTTGCTTGGGGGAGTGACAAGTTTGTATGTTGCATCTTGTTAGTAAGTGGTGAAAGTGCGGGAGAGCGGGTGCCATAGTCACCTTCTTCTTGCTCTTCGTCATTCTTGTAAGAGGTGAAGGTGTGGGATAGTAGGTACCATTGTTGCCCACTTCTTACCCTTGCCAATTTGCTTGTGAGAGTGATTGGAAGAGTTGTGGGATATTGGGTGCCATAGTCACCTTTTTCTTGCACTTTGCCACCTTTGGGGAGTGACTAGTAGAGGTATGGGATGGTGAGTGACATTGTCGCTTTCCTCTTGTACTTCGTCTAGAAATTTGGATTATGGGGATCATGTATGGCTAGACTTTGGGTTGTTCTCATCAAATTGTTGTGCACACTGTTGATGTGTTGCATCACGTGAGCTAAGTGTGACATATGATAGTGAACAAAAAGTGAAATTCTAGCATTCCCCTAATCTAGCATTCCCCTAACATCCATTGTGAGCCCACTTAATACAACCACGTAAAAAGAGTGGGTTGCATTGAGCATATGGGACATGGATAGTGGAGGAAAGAAGAAGGAATCAAAAGAGTCTAGTGCATCCACGGTAGAGATCAGCACCGAAACCCTTAGTCAATTGATTACTTGCCTCCAAGATTTGCAAGTTAAATCTTCATCTTCCCAGGCAAGCTCTAGTGGTAGGGATTTTGAGTTATCTCCTATAGCCAAGTCTCGAACCGGGACTCAAGACTTGCGAAAACCAGGCACGAAGGTGCTAAGCGAAGAGTCCGTGAAGTATTGGACTTCACTTGGTGGGGTGCGCAAAGTTCGAGCGCTTCGGGCTAAGGAGGGTGTTCGAGCTCCTCTTTGTCGTGCACGAGGCCAAGTTGAAGCCGTGGATCTTGTGGTTGGAGAGAAGGCCGTTGTCCTCTAGAACGTTGGGTCAAGATACACCGTGGAAGTGGTGGATTTCCGCCGAGGGAACCAATTGCCCACGTTCTCCCTCATCTTTACCGAGTTTGAGAGTGAAGGCTTCGTATTTCATACTACGTGGCAGTGGGAAGTGGGTACGTGGCGAGAGCGGGCCAGCAGTGTGTGGGACACACTCACGTTGGAGCTACTCGATTGGGAAGTACCACCCACCATCTACGCTCCGGAGAAGAAGGGCACTCATGAAGCATGGCGCTTCTTTGATTGAGCTAACCAATTCTCAATCTGGAGACGTGGAAGGGGCCCGGTTTCACTCGGAGAAACACCCCATTTGCGGTAGGCGTTCGTGAACGAGTGGTGGAGGAAGTTACCACTCAATCGAAGGAAGAGGAGGATACGGTTCAACCGATAGTAGAAGAACGTGAGTTTGTGGTGGAATCTTTGGTACGTAGTGCAAGTTCCCCACCAAGAAAACCTTTGCAATCAATTTTTGATTGGGAGGAGATGGCTTCACCATATGGAGGAGGAGAACGGGGGGTGCGACGGTTTTCGGGTGCCACGGGCACTATCGAAGCGGATGACTTCAAGAGGGAGTTCACCATGTGGTGTGAACTCCAGAAGTCTCGCAACCCCAACTTCAACCCTTACATGGTGTGGAGGGCGTTATTTGGATGTCTAGAGGGAGCTCCGTTAGCGGATTATGGAGAATTCGAGGCGGCTCACCTCACAGAGATATTGGCATGGAGGGATTTCTATGCACCGAATTACGCGGATGTATTCGGCGGAGCGCCGAGTGTGCCATCACGTGTGGGAAAGGGGAAGCAGGAGGAGGGCACGAGTGGTGCCGAGGACTTGAGCCAACCGATGGAAACGGTGGCTATTCCACCTCCGTTTAACCCTACGGCCATGTTCTTCACACAGATCCGTCGAGACTATCAAGGTCAACGGGCGGATAAGATGAAGGCATTGAGGTCTTTTGCGCGAGGAGGAGATGAATCCTTGCGAGAAGCTCATGCGAGATTGCGGAGACTGATTTCTGCCACTCACGGAGTCACGGAGCAGCAAGCGGTGCAGCACTGGTACAACATCCTAGAGAAGGAGTTGAAGACCTTAGTTCGCAATGAGGCATTGCGATTGGGTGAGCCACCGACTTTGAGATTTGTATTCGAGACTTCCGAGAGAATTGAGATCAATTTATTGGAGGAGAAAGCGGCCATGGGATTTCTCAAACGTGAAGAGAAGATTCCTGAAAAGGTCAAGGTGGCCAAGGCTTCGGTTCCCTCCTATGCCACCGACACTGAAGCATTATGCTTTAGTTGTGGCAAACCGGGGCATTTGAAGAAGGATTGCAAGGAAAGTAAGTCATCTACCCCTCAAACCGGTGGCTATTGCTCTGGTTGTGGTGCCAAGGGGCATTCCGAGGCGAAGTGTTGGAAGCTTCACCCGGAGTTGAAGCCTTCTGGAGGCAAGGGAACCAAGGCAAGCAACAAGGAGAAAGAGTCCAAGTCTTCGGGAGGAGACAAGAAAGGCTGGAAGTCCAAATTCGCGGAGTTGGAGGCTAAGATGGCGGCCATGAGCGCGAATGCTGCTTCAGTAAGTGAGAAGCCCCAAGTCACTCCTAGTTTTCATGCTGGGGGCGGGTTTAGGCTCGAAGATGACGAATTCGGGGACTATATGCTAAGTGGCATGGCACTTGCTATCACGGATGGCTCACGGGAGGCTTATGCCCTTACGCGGAGTCAAACACCGGTGACGAAGGAGGTTCCACGTGGAGCAAGTCCAACCTTGGATCCTCAACATGGAAAGGACAACCGGCAAGCTCGATTGCCAGAGTCTTTCACGTTGGAGGAGATGGTGCCAACATCTTCCATGGTGCCTCCAACGCGTCGGGGGGTGTCAACAACTCGTCCTACCGTTGGGATTGTAGAGCCACCAACTACGGTGGTGAGAGAAGCAGCAAACGTGGTTTGTGAGGCTTCATTATTTTCTGCTAAATTGATGTCACAAGAGGGCTTCAATGCAGCGGCGGTCTTCAAGATGGCGGCTCAAATGTGTGAGTCGGGTGACTCCACGGGCGTCAATGCGTTGAAGACGGAAGTGATTGAAGGAGAGGTGGATAAGAGTCAAGAGGACAACGTGGAGGGGCTGCTTTCAGCAGCTATGCGTGTCAAGACCATGGCCGCCAGACCTGCAATCGAGAGGTCATCCATTACACCTGGTGTGGTGGTGGTTGACAACTCCCAGGGGATTTTCCAACTTGTTGGGCCCAAGGGGAGGGTATTTGTGCCTCGACGAGTGCTTTTGGATTCAGGAGCTCAACCATTGATGCTGGGAGCATCTGCCCGTGAGGGGTTGGGTTTGACTGGGGACACTTTGGAGAAGTGTCCATGGACAATTAGCACTTCCATGGGGGGTACGGAGCATGCTACAGGCATCACAAAGGAAGAGTTGATTTTACGACTCAACGAAGATGACGTCGAGGATGCAAGCTTTATGAAGGTGAAAGCTATAGTAACGGAGGCCAAGTCATACGATGTCTTGGTGGGCTCGGCGGTGCTATACCCCATGGGGTTCACCTTGGATTTCTGGGAGGAAACCGCAAGTTATAGACCAGGATGGCAAGCAGGAGATGGGCGGAAGGCTCAGCTGCCAGCTCGTTTTATTCGAGTTCTGACTGGCAATCTTGCAGACGTGTTTGCCTTCTCAGGAGGTATGGATGTGGGACCATCATGCTTTCACAAGGGTTGTGCTACTTTCTCGATGGATACTCCTACACTTCACGAGATGGATGCCCAAGTGGGTGACACAAGTGGTGGAGATACAGAGATGTATCAACCTGGCATAGAAGCAGCGTGGAGGACCACGACTCAACTTCAGAAGGATGCGGCACAGGTCATTGAAGATGCTTGGCAGCATTCGATACTCCCACAATCGGAATATGATTCTCGAGTGGACCAAGACTTGGGCCGACGTCTAGACACTTCCACCATTCAGTGGAAGGTACCAGAGGATGGTATTGTGTTGTTGGAGTTGTTCGGAGGGATTGGAAGTGGCTTGGCGGCAGTGCTGCAAGCAGGGATGAAGGTCAAACGCTACATCTACGTAGATGTTGATGAGGCAGCAAGGCACGTGGCTAAGCGGCATTCACGGCGATTGAGGACCCAATTTCCAAACTTGTTGGCCACTAGTGCCATCAAGACTTCATTTTCTACTCTTGTTGGTGATATTGCTTTGCTTTCAGCAGAGGATATTCAACGTGTTGGCCATGTGGACCTTGTCATCGCGGGATGGCCATGTCAAGGATTGTCAATGGCTGGACATCAAAACGGGTTGAAAGACACTCGTTCTTCGCGGTTTCATGATATGATTCGGGTATTGTCTTTGCTTCAAACCTCTCAGAAGCGACCACCAGGTTACATTGTGGAGAATGTACCAGTGATGAGTAGCTCGAGGTCGAGGACATTAGAGGGCATGCACCGCATACACCAGACTCTGGGTATGCCCGTATTGTTGGATGCAGCTGCGGTGGGATCGCGAGCACATCGCCCGCGATTGTGGTGGACGAATTTAGCACCTCAAGAGTTGTTACAGTCCGTTGTGGGTCGAATTAAACGGCCGGATGTCTACGTGAGTGATATTTTGGATCCTCACAGGGCACCGCGGCGCGTTTATCATGACGACCAAGCACCTTTGGCGGTCGTCAACCGCAAAGGAGAACCACGTAGGGCATTGCCCACGTTGGTTAGTTTTGCTCGGTCGTATGCCTTTAAGGATAACGGCCCGGGTCTTGTGTGGGATTCCTTGTCTCAAGAGATGGTGGAGCCTAATGCGGATGAACGGGAGAGAGCCATGGGATTTTCCACGGGCACTACCGATGCACCCGGGATCTCGGAGCACCAACGGCGATTTTTACTTGGGCAAGCGATGGACTTAAATTGCTTGACGTGGATCGTTTCGTTGCTAGTGGCAGAACAGAAGCGGTTGGCTTCTAGTTTTACTGGTTACATGGGGTCTTATGAGTTGCGGGCGGCCGGAGAACCATTTGTCTCTGTCAAGGTAACAGGCAAAGTGGTTGGGGGCGAGAAGGCCTTGGCACTTCACCCATGGAATATGTGGAGCTCCGCGAACCTTTTCGCGACACCCAAGACTGAGGATCCTCTTCATGGAGTGAAGGATTGGAACCGAAGTAGGGAATTGGCCCACCAAACGAAGGATTTGGAGGAGGCTGTGTTCGTGGGAGAACACACAACTCACCAAAGGGAGAGAATTGGCAAACTATGCCAATTGGAAGGACTTGGAAGCTTGGTGGAGGTGGAAGGAGAGGATTCTCCTTCGCATGGCATCCAATAGCAACCAAGGAAGGAGAATCCTGCTCCAAAGGAACCGAAGGAGGCGGTGACCAAGGATACTTGGAAACCGATGGTAGGCCTGGCGGATGGAGCAGTTGAGAGAGAGGAACATGAGTTCCTCAGGGAGTACTTAGATTGTTTTGCCTTTAGTCTTGAAGATCTTGGAATATTGAAGGGGCAAGAAGTACATATCAATTTGACGGACAAAGCACCAATATACCGGAAGCCGTACAAGTATAGCGACGTTGAACGGAGGATGATACGTGCTCGTACGGAGGAGTTGGTGGCTGCGGGGCTAGTGGAGTTGGCTCCACCGGATTGCGAGTATGCATCGGCGACGGTTATGCCATCCAAGAAAGATATCTACGGTAATTGGACCGAGAAGAGGATGTGCGGGGACTATAGGAGGATTAACAAATTCACCAAGTCGGATCGTTATGCGATGCCAACGCCGGAGGAGAACTTTGAGGCTATTGGTCACGCCAAGGTATTTAGTACGTTGGACTTGCGCTCTGGATACCACCAGATTGGACTGAGAGAGGAAGACAAGGAGAAGACCGCGTTCTGGGGCATTGACAAAGATGGGAAGGACCGGTTGTTCCAATGGAAATTCTTACCATTTGGATTGAAGAATGCCCCTGCCGAATTCCAGAGGGTTATGGACCGAGTATTCTCGGGCTTGGATTTCGTGAGATGCTACATTGACGACATCGTTGTCTTTAGCACGAATCGAAGGCAACATAGGCTACACTTGATGGAAGTGTTTGCTAGATTGAGGCTCCACGGTTTGAAGTTGCACCCTGGTAAGTGCAAATTCTACTTTGACCGCATCGAGTACTTAGGCCACATGATATATCCAAGTGGATTGGGTGTGGTAGCTAGTAAAATTGAAGTAGTGATGTCTATTCCTAGACCAAGGGATATTAGTAGGCTACGTGCATTCTTGGGGTTGTGTAATTACTATAGAAAGTTTGTGAAGACTTTCAGTGCTATTGCCAAGCCATTAACCATGTTGACAAGGAATGATCAACCTTGGATATGGGGAGATGAGCAAGAGGTGGCCTTTCAAGAGTTGAAGGACCGTTTGGCATCGGCACCTATACTTCGAAGGCCAATAGCCGGAAGGACATACCAGCTACACACAGATTGGAGCGCATTGGGAATTGGTGCGGTGTTGACGCAAATGGATGACGACGGGAAGGAGTTTGTCATTGCGTACGCCGGCCGGTCCAACAATAATGCGGAGGCCCAGTATAGCTCGTATGAAGGGGAGTGTTTGGCTGCCATATGGGCAATTGCTCATTTTCGATGTTACCTTTATGGTAACGAGTTCTTGTTAGTCACGGATCATCAACCTTTAAAGTGGTTGATGGAGTCTGACAAACTAACAGGCAAGCTAGCGCGGTGGGCCTTGATGTTGATGGAATACGACTTCAAGGTGGTGCACAGAGCGGGATTGGTGAATATGGATGCCGACGGCCTTAGCCGCAATCCAATTCCAAACCAAGCGGATGCTACGGGCGCTAGGTGGCACGGGGAGGATGAAGCCGATCCGTTGCCAGGTTGGCATAGTTCGGCCTTTCTAAGTGTATTGGCGATGCGTGGAGATGACACCGGAGCTTCTACTGTGGCCACGGTAGATGAGGATGGCGGTGAAGAATCTGGGGGCGCCAAAGACATCTTTGAAGACAGGAACGTGATGCATTTTCTAAAGAATGGAGAAGTGGTGCTTGCGTGGTCCGCTAAGGAGAGAGATCGGGTCTCACAACGAGCCAAACGGTTTGTGTGGGAGAGGATTCACCTTGTGAGGGTGTGGCCGGATGGCACGCGAAAGGTTGTGCCAACTCCATTGGAGAGAGTGAAGCTCATCAAGGACACGCATGAAGACCTTGGGCACTTTGGAGTGCGGAGGACTTATAGCTTGCTCCAGCTTCACTATTGGTGGCGAGGTATGCAAATTCAAGTTCAAGCCTTGATAGCCCGGTGTATGATTTGTGATCGTGTGCGAGCGTCTTTTAACGCTCCGATGCCACAATTGCAACCATTGCCAATTATGGGCTTGGGATATAGGTGGAGCTTAGATTTTGCTGGTCCGTTGCCAGTGACACCTCGACACAACAAGTATGTATTGGTGATGATCGAGCACTTCTCGAAATGGATAGAGTTGGTGGCGTTGCCTGACAAGTTTAGTGAGGGGGCCGCTTACTCTTTTCTCGATCGTGTATTGAGCCGCTTTGGAGCTCCAGCGGAAGTTCTCACAGACCAAGGAAGGGAATTCTTGGGTGAGTTTCAAACGTTGTGTGAGCGAGCGATGATAGATCACCGCACTACTTCGAGGGATCACCCCGAAGCGGATGGCTTGGCGGAGCGCATGGTGCAAACCGTCAAGAGGGGGCTTCGGAAGTATAGTTTGAAGAAGGGACATCATCAAGATTGGGACTTGCAATTACCGTGGATAGCTATGGGCTACCGGTTTAGCAAGCAAGCATCTTTGGCGTCCTTTTCTCCTTACTTGTTGTTGTTTGGAAGGCAACCGGTATTACCGAAGGCCATTCAGGCGGATGCTGACACCGTGTTGGCTAACATGGACAATCCAGATACGTGGGCTCAAGTGTGTGAGCAACGTGCGGATTTGTTCAAACGGGTGATGCCTATGGCATTGGAGAATCTTTCCATTGCTCAACATCGGGATACGTTGCGTTATGCTACAATACGGGGAGGAGGCTACCGACCGCAAGTGCGACGGTTTACTCCTGGAGACTATGTGTATTTGCAGCAAGCAGCGCCCACCACCTTGGATGTGACAGCGGGACGGGTGATCTTGCGAGTTCGTGAGGTGAAGCACTCAGGAGTGTTACTGTTGGAGGGCCGTGATGGTAAGATATGGAAGGATCACACACGCAATTGCGCTCCTTGCCATTTACCACACATTGATGGAACAGTAAACCCTGGTATTTCTCACATCTCCTCTGGATTGCGATGTCAATTGTGTGGTAGTGCCAAACGGGCAGCCACAATGGTCATTTGTGACTTGTGTTCTACGGGGTGGCATCTAGAATGTCTAACCCCACCTCTTCTAGAGGTACCAGTAGGTCAATGGTCGTGTCCAAATTGTTTAGCACATTAAGAGTCTACGTAGACAAGGTCTAGCCATTAAAAGTGTTAGAGGCGATTAACGATGGGGCTCTCATTGCACCCGGCCTATCCTTTGTCTACATGGTCTATTAGTGTCTTTTCTATAGGTCACCTTGATTTTTCTGGACTTGAGAGGTTTTCATGCTCGGTCGTTCATACACTTTACGTTAATTGTGTGGTTCGCCGGTGTGAAAGGGACTTCAGCACAGGCGAAGGGGGCGAGTAAAGGGGTCCTTGTAGACCAATTACTAAATGTTATGGTCTGGGTATTTATTTCTTTTTCCCTAGCCTAGGTTGTTGGAGGTTGTTAGTTTCTTTTGTGAACTATTGTTTTCGTTGTTTACGGAGGCAACGGTGATAGTATAGTCACCATTGCTCCGAGTTTGCCTCTAATTGTGCGCTCTCACCTGTTGGCACGATGTTATCTTTGCACGATGTGTTTGTGCACGACAGCTGTCAGGATCGGCGCATGGAGGTGTTTGTATAGATGGTATTCGGATAGAAACCATCTAGAGAGTTGTGGAGTTACCGGAGAGCCCAAGACTTAGTGCTAATGGGAGATTAGGGTTAGGTTTAGTGCCGCGTGGCGGCTAGGGCAACCGTGGTGTCTTTCGACACCTCATCTCGGGACTTGGAACCCGGGTGACCTCCACGTGTGGTTGAGGGAGACTCATCTTTCTCAAGTTGAGTCTCCCACGTGATGAGGTGAGGGTGTGTGCGTGTTGCACATCGTTAGCCTCATCCATATCATGTTTTCACTCTTGAAGAGTGGCATGGACTTGACTTGTTGTGATTTGTGAGTGTTTATCACTTATTTGTTAGTAAAGGGGTCCTTGTAGACCAATTACTAAATGTTATGGTCTGGGTATTTATTTCTTTTTCCCTAGCCTAGGTTGTTGGAGGTTGTTAGTTTCTTTTGTGAACTATTGTTTTCGTTGTTTACGGAGGCAACGGTGATAGTATAGTCACCATTGCTCCGAGTTTGCCTCTAATTGTGCGCTCTCACCTGTTGGCACGATGTTATCTTTGCACGATGTGTTTGTGCACGACAGAATGGTTAAGAGAGAAGATTCAATGTATTGACTTTCTAATAAACCTTATAAATAACACTTTAAATTTTGAATAACTAATGATGTTTAGTAAATATTTCTTGAGTGATCAATGCTTAGGGAATGATTATTGAGTTTAAACTCAATATGATAACCCCTCTAATGAATCCTTAACATTTTAATTTAAATAATGGTTTAATCTTCAATAAATTCAAATACTCAAAATATAAACAATTAGATTTAATATTTGAAATAATAATATTGGATTCATTTCAAATAATTAAATTTTTTATACAAGTTTTCATCTTTGCAATGGCTCTTGTTGGATTAACCATTTTGATTATGATTTCAATGGTCATTTTTGTAATCAACCAAAAAATAAATCTTTAAAGGCCAACAAAAGCAAGAAACAAAGGAGAAAAGTTTTGGATTTGTACATAGATTTTTCAGCTTTATAAATGTTTTTATAGATTTATAAGTTGTAGTTTTGAACCAATGATAAATAATCTATCAAAGAAAAGTTCAAAACTCCAGGGACAACATTTGCTGCAAAATTCTAAGAATGATAAGGTGTCTCAATGAAATCTTGTGTGATTAACATCACAATCAAGATTTTTTTTCTTAAATTGGTATTTTTGATAACTTCCAATTAGCTTTCTATTATCTACAACGACACTTTTGACAATACCCAACAATTTATCACCTTTCTACAATGGCAACCACAACTTTGACAAATTAGTACAATGTTCAAAGGAGGGCATCATAGATGGGTAGCATTGCAAGCCACTCTGTGTGAGAATCAATATGAATACATGCTATGGGACAATCGCCACCCGACCGATGCATTTTTCTTCCATGTTGCTCAAGCTTTTATAGATGGCCAACATATGCACCCCCTTTTTACATCGAATAAATTTGTTGACAACAGCCCCTTGACAAAACTATACCATAGCACCATGGTAAAGAATTGGTATGGAAAAATTAGATTTGCTCCAATTTTTAAAATGAATCTTTTGAACACTATCTTTTCCAATAAAATCAAGGTAGAAATAGTCATCAATAGGTTCATTATAGCTTAATATCACTAATTATTTATTCATTCTATTATTTTATAAAAGAATTATTTCTTAAAATTTTAAAAATCAAAAGAAATAAATATGTATTTTTCATAAATGAATAAGGATATACAAACTAGCAAACTAGCGTACACACACACACACACACATATATATATATATATATATAGGACAAACTAGCTTGTATATCCTTATACATCTATGAGTATGTCCATGATACTTTTGGACACTGAAAATCTACAATCCCAAATATAGTTGTCACGTGATAACCTTCAATGTTAGAATTATCCGCTAGAATATGTAATAGAGTTCTTCCACCCAAAAGATGTAATATACATGGCAATAGCTCTAATTCTAAACTCATTAAAACTTTTTATAGAAGTGACATTCCTTCATCACCAACATACACGCTTTCAAATAACAAATGCAAAGCAAAGTCATATCCCCGTATTAGTAATTCTATCTTCATCCCATGTAATCAAGTAACTTTGGCTTCAAGTAATTTAAAATGCAGTCACCTTACCGATTCCAATTGTACCCATGTCTAATTTTTTCAATATTGGAAGAAACAACTCTTTAACCTTTTCTAGATTCTTATTTGCTTCTTTTTTGTTGCCGAAAGTAGAACTCCAATAGTATTTAATTGGAATGGTTGCACTAACAGAGTTAGTCATTGGAATTAAATTTGTTGTAGTATAAGCTTTTGCAACCTCTATAATATCACTCATATTTTTTGTGTTTTCAGTTATAGCGGCAAGGTGAAATAAATTCATTGCCAAATCCGTAATAGTTACACCGTTCACTGAATGTAGTGTGAATTCATAATTATTTTACTTCAAGCATATATGTCAAGTTCTGATTGGACATTTTGTTTTCAAGCAAGTGTGTGCCAATCGTTGTTGCATGTAAATTTTCAATTAGTTTAGAAACCCAAACTACTGTGGTCCACACTATATTCAGATAATGGTATACTTCAAAAAGTTGTCTAATTTTAATGTTTTATTTCGGTAGTTATAAATGCTACATTAAAAAAAAAACTCTAACCATGACTTCAAATTTTACAACAATAGCATACATTCAAAGATGTTCTTTCTTGTCTGCTCATCTCAAGTACTATATTAGATTGTCTTTATAAAACCATATGCTTTCTTAAATTCTAATATTGTATCGGCATAAAAAATGCATGTATCTTCAAATTCATCATGGCTTGTAAAGATTTGTGAACTTGTTCATTTGAAACTCAAAAATTGCTTTGGCTAAATCAATTTTCACTATGTTCTTCTTGTGTATTCAAAAGCTAGTAGTAGCAAGTCTTTGATCTATCTACCAAAAACTCTAAGGCGACCCACCTAATACCAACAATTTAAGTAGTGTGCATATTTGGAAGGGACTCACAATAATAAATTCGTTTTTTTTGGTGGTATTGTTATTATTACAATTTCATCCCAAGTGATTTCATATTTTCTAACAAAAATAGAATTAGTTATAAAATGTCAAAGTGGTTTGTCATGGCCTATAGCACACCCGAATTTGGAGTTGAAAATGCGCAAATTGGGTAGAAATGGGGCAGAAATGGTACCACTTATAAATTGTCGGTACTAAGATGGTTGGTAATGGAATTGGTTACGTTACACTAATAATGATGTTTAGTGTAACCACACTCCATGATTGGAAAGTGCTACACTTTCTGTACTTTTGATGTACTAAGAGCACAACTATCTATTCTTCTCAAAGAGATTGTTAAGAAATATTTGGTAAAAAATAATTCGTCAAGAGAAAAAACGAGCTGCATTTATAAATCATATAAGGTGGACACACTAAACATCATAATCAGAGTAGTGTTTTCTTGTTACTGAATTGAATGAAAAGTCTACCAGGGCCATTCATCGTTACGGAAAAGACATATCCATATCGCTTTGACTACAAAGGAATACAAACTGAAAGGGTTTTGACTATATTGTGAAAACTAGGCCTCTTTGAGGAATCATGATCCCAAAAGCCACATTTGGGTTGCCACATGATGTTATTTGTGTATTTGACATAGAAGGTGTAAGAATTGATGTGTATAGTAGTTACAAGAGTTTGTATTTGTGTTAAGCCCAATTCAATGACACACGACAATTCTAATTTAGATCATTATTGCACTCCCTACATGTTTGAGAAGTTGCAAAATGGTCATGTATTCTACATGTCTAGTGTTGTATTTGAGCATGACAAGGTTCATATTTTGAAATGACCTCCAAATGAAAGATGTTTGTTGAAGAATCTTCAATCCAAAAATGTATGTCTTGCAAAATTCTAATACATTCTATGTGACCATACATAAAATTGGGGTGTATCCAACCCTCTTCCATCCCATTACCACCAACTCAGCTCCAAATGGAGGTTTGCTATTAGTCAAGACCCTTACTTTTGGTCGTTGGTTTATGGGGGGTACCTACTGCTGGCCACCCACTAAACATGGGTGCAAAGTTTGAAAATTCATAACTAATTCAGTTTTCATCAGAAAAATATGAAATCACTTGGGTTGGAATTGTAATTCTACTGGCCATCACTGAAAAATAACAGTATAATTATCTCCTCTCCAAATATATGCACATTCCTTATCTTTAGGGGGGCTTACCTAGGTGTGGATTCACTAAACATCATTACAGTGGAGTACAAATGGGGCAGCTTTTGACAGAGTAAAGTAGGCACTTTCTGCTGAGTATGAAAAAAAGTGTTGAAAACTTTAGCATAGTGTGATAGTATCGAATTTAGCTAGCCCCACTTGTACTCGAGAAAATATAAAATATAAAATATTAAATATTAAATAGAAAATAGAAAATTTATAGTATAAAACGTTTTATACTTTGTATTTTGTATTTAATAGAAAATATAAAATGAGCCTCTAGTTCTACTTCCATGGAATGTCCGGATGCACACATTCCACCGCAGCTGCTCTCTCTCTCTCACTCTCCACACGAACCTTGTGTCGAGTTGCGCGGAATCCTCAGCGTGAAGCTTTGATGGTGTGATCTTCCAGGCGACATCTGTTGAGGATTTCGCGTTGCGATGGGGCAGTGCTCCGTGGTGACGATGGCGCTATGGTTGATGGGAGCTGCAGGCTGGGGACTAGTTGCTGCGGTGGAAGGTGGGCGGGCACCGACGTTATTACGAGATGGAGCGTGCTCGCCGCCGCTGTTCGTGTTCGGCGCGTCGTACATGGACGTGGGCGAGAACGCCGCCGCGATGCCGTTCCGGGGGGGCTCGGAGCGGGCGCCGTATGGCCTGGATTACTTCGATGGCAAGCCTTCGGGCCGCTTCAGCAACGGCCGCCTCATCATCGATCACATCTGTGAGTACACGGTTCCAGCTCAATCCTGAATCGGTTTCGGTGCCCGTTCCGAACTTGTTTGCAGTAGCGTGGGCATTCGCGCGATGGCCTGTGCTTGATATCTGATAGAAGTTAGAACCAACTTGGTTGGATTCAACTTCACTGATTGTTGTTGCCAGAGAGGGTGGGTTCATTGTGGTAATTCACGAAGGCGATTCTAAATATCCTACGTTGTGAGTTTGTGGGTTTAGTGAGGTCATCGTTCCTTGATATGATCTCTGCATGATATATTAGCTGCGAAAGTGGGTGCGATGGCAAAGAAATCCGTTCCTTGTCATTGTCGGCCATGATCGTCAATCCTCACTCACCTGAACGACAACTCAAAGCAATATACACGCTACATGTACAAAATTGTAAAGGCATGTTCTTTAGCTAGTACGTCAGAAGCAATCTCTATCCTTTGATAACTTTCCGTCACTTTTGTGGGGACTTTCAACTTGTACTGCTTTTGACGATGGGTGTGGACTATGTGAGTGTGGCAGCGCAGGGACTGGGCCAGGAATTCTTGAGTCCCTACTTGCGGGATGTGGGCTCGGGTTTTCGCTACGGTGTCAATTTCGCCTCGTCTGGATCCACGGCGCGCAACTCTTCAATAGCCGGCGACGGCTCCGACAGCTCCGGCCTCTTCTCCCTGTCTGTTCAAATCGACCAATTCCGCGACTTCCACAATCGGGCCCTTGCCATGTCTCAATCAAAACTGGGTAAAGTGAACCCTATGATCCCCTGCATTACTCTTTTCAACCGCCAGATTGCAATGAAGTTTTCCCCCTAGAATCGGGCCTTTGACGTTTCTTCGTTGCACTGTCTTGATCACAGACACGGAAGGCCGATTACCAGCACCCCAGGACTTTTCTCGGGGAGTGTACATCATTGAATCTGGCAACAATGACTACAACTTTACAATCGGTTTTCATGTAGATGAAGCGCTGATTTCATTGGCGTTGGAGAGCATCGAGAATGCTGTTCGGGTGCGTGCCATCTTATGTTTGTTGGCAGGATGTACTTTCTGGTGAAAACTTGGAATGGACCAGCAAACTTGTATAGATACTCACCTCTCACAAATGTAATGTGGCTAATCTGATGATTGTGGCCAGAGTCTTTACCTCGAGGGTGCGAGGACCATTGTGGTGATGGATGCTTTTCCCCGAGGCTGCTATCCAGATCAAATGTGGAAATCTGCGGGGCTCGCGGAGCTCAACGACGATGGGTGTTGGATCCCGGTCATGAACGTCGTTGAGAGACACAATGAAAGACTGCGCGCGATGCTCCGCAAATTGAACATGGATCTGCCGCGGGCCAACCTCATCATCTTCAGCCTTTTTGATGTGTTCATGAGCGCCATTCGCAATCCCTCACAACTCGGTGAGTTGGACCTTACATCCCATGTTTGTACTCCGGAAAAACACATAATCATCGTGATATATTTGCAAAACTACACTACACACTGAATTTAGTGTGGATTCATTATTGATGTGGATCACCCACACTAATTTCTATCAAAGCATGTGCATGCCAAGCTCTGATAGGGTATTTGTTCTCTAGCAAGTGTGTGTTAGTCAACAATTGCATGTAGTGTAGGAAATTTCAAATAGTCTAGTCTACACTATATTCAGTGAACGGTGTAGTTGTTGCATTGCTTAGCTAGATACCAGGTTTCTATATGATTTTCTCATTACACTCACAGCTAAGCAGATGGGTCTTGTAAGAACTAAGTACTAGAGGTAAAAACTTAGATACAACTTAAGAGAGGACTTGGTAGTTTTAGTAAGAGCTTACTAGAGGTAAAAAACTCACATACATCTTAACAAAAGATTTGGTAGTTCTAGTAAGAACTTAGTAGAGGTAAAATCTTAGATACAACTTAAGAGCTTGGACTTGGTAGTTTTTAGCTTCTATCCACGTCAATAGAGGTTATAAGTTAACAAAAGTTATAACTTAGAAGGTTTTGAGATTGGGGGCTTGTGACTATCATTTTGTTTGTTTTGTTAGGGTTGAAGTACGTGCAGAGGGCATGTTGTGGGTATGGTGGTGGAAACTACAACTATAACAGAGCAGTACAGTGTTCAACGGAGGGTATCATAGATGGGCAGCTTTGCAAAGCCACTGTATGTGAGAATCGATCTGAATACATGTTGTGGGATAGTCTCCACCCGACTGATGCATTTTCCTACCATATTGCTCAAGCTTTCATAGACGGCAAGCATATGCAACCCCCTTTCTACATCAAGCAAACTTGTTGACATCAGCCCCTTGGCAAAGCTATACCATAGCACCATGACAAGGAACTATGGAAAGACTAGATTCATTCTAGGTTTGAAATTGAAGTTGTTAAATATGGTTTTTTCTAGTCAAAGTATGGTAGAAATAGTCTCCATAAGGTTCATTGTAATAGCTTATATCACTATAAACTTATTCATTATATTTTTTCTATTTACTTCCAAATAAAATCTATATATATTATGGGCAAACTAGTTAATACTATGATTGTTTGTATATCTGTATACATCTATGAGAATGTCCATTTATCGCTGTCATATAATGTTGAGCATGGTGAAACTAATATAGATTACCTACACTTTTAGTTTTAGAATATTTTAAGGTGAATAAAATATTTATTTGCACATGTACATGTGCGTTGGAGATCTAGAAATCCATTAAGAGTTGTTGCACCACATGATAAGTTTCATGAATGAGTGAATCACCAGTAAGTATATTGTCAAAATGTGAAGGCCTTCTTCTAGATTTAAATTTCACATATTAAAGATATGACATAAATCTTGCAGAAAACAAACAATCTCTAAACCACTATGTAGGAAGAATCCATTGGTATATGGTATCTAGCCATAGTTGGGGTGATGAAACTTCTTTGAAGAATGCTATATGTCATGTAGATAGAACTTTTTTCAAACAATTCATAACTTAATTGTTTGAGTTATTGATACAATTTTTGTATGTATGACATCACGTTGGGGCATTTTGTACACATACACTGAGTACAGTGAAGATAATTAAGGTAGAGGCATCCAATTCCGATCACTTAAGCCAGTTCGGGACTCAAATGACATCGTATGTCAAAAATATTTATGTAGAAAGATGCAGAATTAGGAATGAAACTCAACAAATATTTTTTCAAATTTAATCACAAAGATTTGGAATTGATATAGAATTTTAAAGCCCAAAAACCACTGGAGCCCATAATCAAACTCTAGAGTAGGTGAGATTTGGTGCCCTCCTTCATCCAATGCCAATAAGTGAGAGAGTAAAAGAGAGAAGACATGCCATGGATAACCAACTCATAGAGGGTACCCAATACCTATCAGCCTTGTTCTACTTTCAAGGCAATGCCACCAATGAGAGCTCAATTGAGGTGGAGCAACCCAAAATTGTACACATCATGACCCAATGCCGATAATGACTGGTGTTTTTAGATTTTGAGTTTTTGGTTTTGAGTCACTTTGTGTACCATTTCAAGCATTTTAAACACGCAATTAAGCAATTATGCTCTTAGCCAAGTGCACTGGTTGCTGGTAGAAAGCCGCAAATTATTTGCTCATAACTTTTTTTTAAATCAAAATTTGGCAAATGTTTAGTATGTTTTTTGTCAAATTTTTTTAGTGTTTGTCGTGTCGTACCTTGGCATCTTCATGATCATATCAGTAATATATTTTTTACATTTGCTACCTTTTTTTAGAAAATATATGATTTCTAATCTAGTTTACAAATCCTGCTACAAAATTATAATCATGTGCCCAAAGAGATTATAAATTTGTTATGAGTTATTATAGGATTTTACAGTAGTGCACTACAAATACAATGTGTAAGAGATACAAAAATATATATGCAATTTCCTAAGACAGTGTAAAGTACCTCACTGTATTTTATAATGCAAAAACATACATAATCAAACAATTCCACACTATTGCTGAGGAATTCTAAAATCAAACATATCATATGGACCTCCCAATATATAAATATATACCACCCACCGAACGATAGACACATCTCAAACTGCATTATACTAACGTATTTGTCACCTAAACTGCGTGCATGCTCTACTATAGTATATAGCTCCAGGACTCAGAGCTCATCTTCTGGCGGAACGACTCTCTCCACGTGTCCAATGGCGCTACCTACCATAGCGGACAGTTCATGATCTTGCACTGGACGATCTCCCACACCTTCGATGCCAATGGACGATCTCCCACACTTTCGATGCCAATAGACGCACACTCAACATATCGGTAATTGCCAGGAACACCCTCCCGCGTATACCTTACCCTATCATCATTGTAGAAAAAGCCATCCTCTGGATTGAAGGACATCTCTTGCTCGAACGAGAAGGCCCCCTGAAATGGAAAGATGTCCTCGGATACGCTAGATCTTGGAACGGAAGGCAAACTTGGTCTGGTATCACTCTGAGTACCTCCGAACGTCTCTTGTGTCTCTGATACAGGCTCTGATTGAGAAGGCATCGAAGGCTGTAGAATCCTCCTCTGCACCGAAAAAAATTCCAATGAATCTAATTCTTCTTCCTCCATCTCCAGTCTAGGACCATCAAATGTACGCCCCCCTCCTGCCCTTGCCGCCAAACCAACATCCACTACACCGGTATCTTGCATCCTCTCTGTAGGTGTTGCAGATGTCTCCTCTGAAGTATCTACCACCGCCCGCTGCGTTGATGGAATCCTCTCTCTTAGATGAGACTGGTTCACTCCATCTTCATCGGCGTATGAACTACTGCGAGATGAGAAATCTTCAGTGGTACCTGAACGTGGCAATCTCTCATGTAAACCACCTCCATCCTCATTGTCGTTTTCATTCCTCACTCCACCAACCGCCTCTTCGGTCTCAGGTACGATGTTGCAATCTGTACTTGTTCCACCAATCCTGACCAACAGTTGTCCTTAGAAATTGTCGGACAACTCATTATACATAAATGAAACTCTGTCTGTACAATCGTCAATGATGAAAACCTCAGATCCCTGGAAATCTCCTTCAAGGATTGTGGGAATGGCCGTAGATATGTTACACGCCACTAAACCCCAACCACAGGGCAAGTATGAGCCCA
Source organism: Bryoerythrophyllum caledonicum (assembly GCA_963971425.1). Classification (NCBI taxonomy): domain Eukaryota; kingdom Viridiplantae; phylum Streptophyta; class Bryopsida; order Pottiales; family Pottiaceae; genus Bryoerythrophyllum; species Bryoerythrophyllum caledonicum. Next base: position 17,086,150 of record OZ020523.1, on the reverse strand, counting down.
CTAGTCTTGCCAGCTCTGATGGAGATCTTTCAAGTGAATAAACTTGTGGGAGTCTAAAACTCCCACTTGGTCGCCCCTACCAAAAAAAATTAGTTAAAATAGGGTTTTTAGTATTAGTTAATTAGAAAAGTAGTTAGTATTGTGTGAAATTAGATTAGATAGCCAATAGAGAAAATAGAGAAATGCTTAAGTAGTTAATTAGGTTTATAGTGGTGATAAAATCGGGTCTTAAAATCACTAATTTAAGTCCCGGGAAACAATATCAAAAGAGTCCCGGGAGAGATCCCGGGACGTAAGTCTAAAATCACCACTTAAATCTAAATTAACTATTTAAGTTTAGAAGGTAGTTAGAAGTAGTTGAGTTCTTACAGATGCTAATTCTTGTTTGAATTAATAATAGTG
>OZ020523.1:17007062-17085548 GCA_963971425.1 Bryoerythrophyllum caledonicum | reverse complement strand
CCGCAGCTCTCTCTCCTCCAAATATTCCTTCTCATTTTTTAATCTCTCTCTCTCTCTCTTCCTTCTTCCTCCTAGTTCCTCTTTCTCAACAAATTTAGTTTTATATCTTTTGGGAGTTGGGGTTTCAAGAAGAAGACAAGGAGTGCCAACTAGGGTTTCAAGAAGAGGAACTTTGAAGAGAAGAAAGCACAAGCTAGGGTTTGGAGGAAGAGGCGCACACTCTCTAGATTCGTTGAGGAGGAAGCATAAGCTAGGGTTTGAAGAAGGTGGTGGAGAATTTTAGGGTTTGCGGAAGTGGAGGAGATTTGTGGCCGAAGCGAGAAGATAAAAGAGACAAAAGAAGGAGGCTGCGGGTGCAACAACAAAGGTGATTCTTGCCCTTGTAGGGTTTCTTTTGTTTGTGAGAATTTCTTGTTTGTGAGTCTTTTCCTCTCTTGTCTACCGGGGTGACTCCCCGGTAACATCCTCCCCGATCTAGAGAAAAAGTCCCCCGGGGGATTTCATCTAGACCTCATTGTGTTGTTTACATGTGTAGTTGTTGTCGATTGTCCTAGCCTTGTGGCAAGTTGTTATCTTGAGTTGTCTCCCTCCTCCTATTATTTTAGGTCTTGCCCACAATTCTTATCTTTTTCCCGGTCTTCCCGGTCAACCGGGAAGAACCTCTTTCTAAGTCCTTGTCTCCAAAGTCCTCTTCTCGTTACGATTATATGTGCCCTTGTGTTGTTAGTATGTTGCTAGATGTGTGAGACACCTATATCCACATATTCTAGCAAAGTGCTCGGGAGTTGTTTACCGGTTGACCGGTAGACTTGTGTTTCCGGGCAAGACCGGAGTTTGTGACAAGTTAATAGGGAGATTGGTGGAAGTACAGACACTTTGAAGATTTCGTCCACCCCGGACAACATGGCTCTATCGGTGTCGATTACCCTTTCGAAGATAGATCCAAATAAGTAGGAAGGGACTCCGAAGGGCATACAGTTGGAGGAAGACCTCATCCGGATGGGGTGCCGGGGTCTTTACGGGAAGCCATGGGTATTCCAGAGGGGACATGCGGTGTCAGAGTTGCAACCTCCCGAGAAGCCTACCGGGCTAATCACCGATCTTGGACCGTGGACGTGTGGTGCGAAGTGTACTCTCTTCGTCAAGAGAGCGAGTGGTCAGCCGCAGTCAACCGCGGGTTGTTAGAGGAACACGTATCGCAGCCCTACAACTCTTCAGAATGCTACCGGAGCGACCACTTCACGAATCACCGGTTGAGAAGAGCGGTTGAGTTTCTAAACCCAAGCCTCCATCCCAACTGTCGTGAAAGGGTCACGGCCCGGTTGGCCACTGCCTACATCGAGGCATTTTTGGAAGAATCCTTCCCGGATTGGAGGTCCTTGTTGGTAGAGGCAATCTTGCCTCAAATCCGGGTGGTTCGACAAGGTGGAGGCTTCAAGACTTTTCTGACCCCCTATCTCATGCATTTGTATGAGCACCACCGTTGTCTGGACCCGGATGAGCAGAAGATGTGGAGAGATGCAATGGGTCCTCTAGATCATCCTCCCCGGGGCCCTCTTCAGCAACCGGAGACTCGGTTGGTGTTATCGGTGACTCCCGGGGATCCTTCGCAACCGGAGTCGCGATCAACTCTCCCGGGGACTCCCCGGGAAGCCTCTTCATCTCAAGCAATTCCAAAGAAGGAGAGGACCTCCCGGTTTCACCGGGGGAGGCCACCACAACCACCCGGGACATCCAAGCAACTCACTCTCGTGGAGAACATCTCCAAGTTCTCCCGGAAGGTGACCCGGGAGATTCAAGGGATGGAGATGGAAGTAAAGGAGGCAAAGAGTTTCAAAAGGGCTCTTCGGAGGATCTTTGAAGTGGAGGATAACTAGGAGATCTTACCGGCAACCCGGGAGAAGCTAGAACTAGTGACCAAGTTCAAGAAAGATCTCCGGGCCGCTCAGAAGGAGATCCGAGACTCGAAGGCGCAGTCCCAAGAGGCTATCCTATCATTGACCAAGAAGCTTGCCAAGCGGCCAAGTGCCACTACATCGTTAGAAGACCGGGGTTCACCCCGGAAGAAGAGGAGATTGGTCCACACCAAATCTTCTTCTTCGGAAGAGGATGGTCCACCCACTCAAACACCGGTGACTAGGGTGGATTCCCCACCCTCCAAGGAGTGGGGTGTGAAGGTCTACGGGAGAAAAAGGAACCTCCCGGTAACTCCTACTGGGAAGGAACCGGTAGACCTCCCTTCCTCAACCCCGGAGTCTTTGGTGGAATCTTCTGTGGCCATATTGATTGAGCTTAAGGAGATTCCACGTGTATCTATAGATACACCCAACCTTCCGGTGGATACCGCCACTCCACCGGTAGACCTTCCGGTGGATAATCCCAATCCACCGGTAGACCTCACGGTTGAGACATCTGACCTCCCGGGGAATTCTCTTGATCATGTTGGTACTTCTAGACGTAGTGACAATCCCTATATGTCTCAATTGGAAGAATCTTCCGGTTGAGTCTTCGTTATATGTTATGTGTTGGTTTATCTCACCAGTTGGTGAGATGTTGTTTTAAGTTGCTAGAATTACACACTAGGGTGAGAGTAGTGATGTCAATGGGGCCCCATTGCGCACCCGGTCACTACCACTTGAGTGGTTTCTCCGGCTACTTATTTTTGTTAGAAAAAGATTCACCGATCCCGGGACCGCCGGACGGGGTGTCTTTCAGTTTACCGGTCTACCAGTAATCCGCCGGTGGCTAGGCTACCCTTGGTTTTAGGATCTAGATGCCGTTTTGTCCCGTAGTGGAGCTACTTTTGAAGGGTAGCTATTGACTTTAGTGCACCTCCTAGATGCCGTTTTGTCCTTTTGCGGTCTAGTTTTGGAGCGTAGCTATTGACTTTAGTGCACTCTTTTGATGCCATTTCCACCTTTTGGGGATCTAGTTTTGGAGGGTAGCTAGTGGCCTTTGTGTACTTAAGGGCCTTGGGCTCTTGTGTTATGTACTCTTCTCTTTGTTGATCTCCTCGTGTCTTGCCTTCATTGCTTGTGTCTAGAGTATTTGTTGAGCTTTTTGAGTGGACCGGAAGAGAGTTGAGTTCTTCTAGTGTGTCTTTGCTAGGTGTGCAAGGTTGTGACTTGTTGTGTGTTAAGTGATTGAGTGTGAGTGGAGACATCCCGAGGGGCTAGGATATCCGGATAAGATAGGTAGAGTGAGGTCCAGGACTTATGCTCTAGACTTTTCACCGGTCGGACCGGGAAGAGTTGTTTTATCGGATGGGATCCGGGAAGCCCACGGCTATTTATGATAGCCTCCCTTAAGTGGGAAGTGTTCGGATTGGTGGGGAGTAGGGGGTGACATCCCCCTTCTCTCGGTACACCGGGAGACATCCTGGCTAAGCCTGAGTCCGGTGAATTCTGGGAATAATACCCTTGCAGTGGATGAGTTCCGACGATCCTCGTGGAAGGTTGTTTTGCTCATATGATTTATTAAGTACCAACTTGTTGTGAGTCTTGTATCTTCTTGCTTGAATTCATTGGGTGTGGTTATAGTTGGAACCCGGGCTTGTGTGACCGGTTTACCGAGACAAGTTCCTGGTAGATTGTGAAGACCGGTAAACCGGCTGCGACCTTTATAACTCTTTCAAGGTGTAGGGTTAGATTGTGGATATTGTGGCCTCTGCACTGCAAGAACGGAGGGCAGTGACTTTCCAGGCACTGTAAAAACTTACCAGAAATCTACTCTGACGCTCAACAAAGTTTAACTGAAACACATGTGGTTACTTGTTACTGGTTACTAAGGTACCGGGGAAGCCATCTTCAGGGATGTGCCGAGGTATTATGTGTGGATTGTTGTTAAGATTTAAAGAGTTTGATGCACGATAAAAATCCCTGGAAACGATCTGGTAAGGTGGGCTTGCTCAAAGTTAATTTCGGTTAATTTTGAGAATAACGAACCACTAGACTACGACACAACTTCAGAGGGTTGGCGTGCCTCACTCCAGTGATCCAAGAAAACAAGAGGAAATGGAACGTCTCCAGAAACATAGTTTGGGCCAGGAGATGTACCCACATGGTGCTGCATACAAATCACAACATCGCCAATCGGTTGTACTACTTGCTCCAGACTCTGTAAAATCGAGAGCAGAGGGATTTACCGAGTTCGGATCAAATGCCCAACATCCACGTTGCATAGTACATCCCTCTGGACGCTTCACCTTCGTGAAAAACTCTTCGTTGGCATACACGGCCGCTGGTAACAAGAAGATGACGTTCCATCGTTCAATATTTGCAATCCATAATGACAGCTGTGCAAAAGCTGCGAATAACTGGGCGTCTCCCCAATGACCATCTCCTTGCCTTCCACCGCCACGTCGACAATCAATCACCCACAAACATGGTTTCCCCAACTCTATGTAGTCGGTGCGGAATAACCCTCTTCTACACCGAATCGGAAGAAGATTCTCTGTGTCGCTCTAGCCTGGCCTCTTGACTTCCATCTGCCATTCCCAATTAGCATTAGTCAGTCCTCCTACATCCATGGACAGTCCAATGTATCCACGCCCCCTTGCTGCAATGTCACCATAATGAAACGTGATGGAAGGAGGGATGAGGTAGCCTATGTCTTCCAGCTTAGACACCTTCCCCCGCACAGGAGCAGTCCAAGCCTTTTTCGTGGTAGCATTCAAAAGCTTCTCAAAGGTATCAAGTTGTGCGTTACTCTTCGGAAAATACTTCTCTACACGGATACGGAAGAACTCCTCCATAGAATCAGGTGTACTTTCCTTGTTCTCCACCATCAACCAACAGATGGAATTGATCAAAGCTTCTCGTCTCTGATATCGGTCACAAACATCGGCAATCGTACGAGGATGTGGATTCTTGTCTTTTACACCGTCGAAGTAATATGCTTGACGAGGTCTTACTCCATCCTCCGTCACCGGCTTCGCTGCAGCTGATTTTGCCAACCAAAGATAATATGGAATCGGAACCCTACCTAACGGCCTCAACCAATTCTGGGTCATCTCCTTTTTTGTTGGTCGTACGTCCACATTTGGATCTAGCTCTTTCTTCCTCGCCATGTCCTTCCACTTGTCCTCTTCTTCCTTGCTGTAAAAGAGAATGCCGTCTTCGTAGTCCTTGCATACTTGAATGATAGCTTCGAAGCAGTCATTGCTCGGATTCCATGCATGATTGGTCAGATACTCCATGTTTTTGGCCAACGTCTTCACCGTGACAACTCCATCCCCCTTGGACAACTTATGCACTGCACTTGCCGCACTCACCAAAGCAACAATCCTATGTGCATCGTCCGCACGTGGTGTGCTGTCAGGCCTCCCGTATAGATCCCAAATCTGACAGAGCTTCCTCAAATCCTCCTCCATGGTAGAATATGACTATCTCTGGAACTCCGCCACGTTGATCCGCGCAGACTTCTCAATGTAAAAGCGACGATCATCATACACCACAAAAGAGGCCTCCCGCCGCTTGAACATGTCGAGGTACTCATTTAAAGGCATAGTACCATCTCTCCACCGTTGCTGTGCAAACTTACAAGCTGCCACTATGTGTTGCCCATCCACTAGTTCCCAAATGATATGATCTTGAAGCCAAGAATACTCGGATCCCATAGCACCCTCTGCAGAAGCACTCCCGTGTGCAATGAACATGCGTTCAGACTCTCGTGCGGTACCTACCAACGGAAATGACAGCTCTTCTTTCTCAACGACACTATCATCGGTGGTAGTATGCACGATGTATCTGATCGATCGAAGTACCAATCTACTCACCCGAGTCGCGGATTCTGGGTCTCGTAAGCGGTTGAATACTTCTATGACCCTCTTTTGTGATAAAACCCGGTGGTTGGTTTCCGGATTTTCCACAGAGACAATGCGGTCTATGTGTGCCTTAAACACAAAATTCCCCAACACTGATCCTTTCGCAATCTCCTCTATTATAGGCACTAGTGCTTTTAAATTCATTGGAGTTGGAAGATCCTGTGGTATCGCCGCATTGTCTTCAAAATCCTCTGGTATACTGTCTGGAAGGTTGTGAAAATCTTCTTCCTCCGGCGCCATGGCTGACAAATCAGCTAAATCTCCCGGTGTAGATGTAGGGGCCTTACGATGACCATCAGACGTCCTGAGCCCCGACCTAGGAATCCTGCCACCCGATCTTACACTTCTCCCAATCAACCTCCTCCCACTTGGGTCCAAACTTAATGGGCCTTCTCTTGAACCAGAAGCTACATCACTGTCAACACGCCGTGGCCTCTTCGTAGGACATCTACTCGTTAATGGAGGATTCGATAATATCTGTACCTCAGAAGTTGTGGTCGGATGTTGGCCTCCACTTCCTCTCCCCCCTTCCAGTGGTCGCCAATCCAATTGCAACGGCTCAGCAAGAATTCGATAAACTTCTGTTTCTTCTGGTTCCGCTAGTGGGGCTTGAGTTGTCGCACGTGATGGGTTCTTCTCCCGAAATGCTTCATATCTAATATGTTCCTCCATAATCTTCTTAGCCTTCAGCACCAACTCCGGTGATAACGCTAAACAGGCTAAGACGTTGTTGTGTCTAGCAGTACGTACGGCAAGAGAGATGTTCAACCAAAACGTCTGCAATGATTTGAGGAATTTCACCTGACCTGGATTTTGAAGAAGATTCAAAGGGACAGGTGCCAAAAGAAACTTCTTTGAAAGATAAGTCTTCACCTCCGATTGACCTGGACCCACTACGCATGTAACGTATACCATATCATCACGTCGAAGAGTGATTGCTTGGATTTTGCCAAAACTCTTTCCCAACGCCGATGTACGCTTCCCCAGCTCAGAGGGATAATCCGTCACTCATAAGAAGTCGCTCGACTCATCCACTTCTGCGATCCACCAGCCGTGGCTCTCCCAGATTCTATCAATATTTGGTGGTGCCATAACGCAACACTCAAAAAACTTGTATATCATTACAAAACAATAGTCACTATTAGTATGGAATAAGAATTTTTGAACCACCACTCATTGCACAATATTTTTGAACATGCAACACCCCTTGTCTACCTCTAAAAACTTTTGCACTACACAAGATCTAAATCCAATACCATCGTGTTAAGCATGTTGTTAGTTCTTTGGTGAAATAGCATATTAATCCAAGCCAATTATTTTCACACATTGTCACACATTTTCGGGGAGAGTACCAGAAAACTTCTACCTTTCCACATAAAACTTTGAGAACTTTGTACGATTCACTTTTGATTTTGCCTACAGCATTATGCGATGTAAAACTTCTCATTGACAATTTGGATTCTCATTTCAAACGATATCAAGTTCACAAAAAAACATAACGTGAATTGAGAATTTTTGAACCACCACTCATTGCACATTTTTTTTTTATGCTACACCCCTTGTCTACCTCTAAAAACTTATAAACTACACAAGATCTAAATCCAATACCATTGTGTTAAGCATGTTGTTAGTTCTTTGGTGAAATAGCATATTAATCCAAGTCAATTATTTTTCAATCATTGTCACACATTTTCGAGGAGAGTACCAAAAAACTTCTACCTTTCCACATAAAACTTTGAGATCTTTGTATGATTCACTTTTGATTTTTCCTACGGCATTATGTGATGTAAACCTTCGTATTGACCATTTGGATTCTCATTTCAAACGATATCAAGTTCACAAAAAAACATAACGTGAATTGAGAATTTTTGAACCCCCACTCATTGCACAATTTTTTTGAATATGCTACACCCCTTTTCTAACTCTAAAAAATGGTATACAGCAAAGTAACATCATGCTTAACATTATGGTAATTAATTTGAGACCATTTATAGTGCAAAAATGTGACACCAATTGAAGTCAAAGTCTGCTGATCCAGAAAACGCAGTGAAGAAAATGAGCCTTTTCACTACTTCAAACATTATAATCTTTCAATCCGTGCGGTGAAAATTTATGAAATTTTTCTAGCATACTATTTAATAGGTAAGGATTAAGATCTTACGGTTAAAACTACCAAAAAAACTATATTTTGTCTTCCTTGCTAAATGCACTAAAACAAGCATTTTTAACGATTTTTGGTTGAGATGTTCTCAACATCATTTATGGACCAAGGTACATTGGGTATCAATAGCGAGGGTATCACCACCAGGGTATGAGTTCATAGGTACCATTTCCAAGTTATTAACCGAGGTATCTAATTCGGGTATCAATTAGGGTTTGATATCATGGTTTTGGAAATGTGGGTATCAATCCTTTGCAAGGTTGGGTTGTCCTACGAGGAGGTGTGCGCGCGCACACCCCTGGCAGTAGTTTGAGGGAGGCTGTGAGTGTTAGAGAGGGTTTGGAGGAGGGTTTGAGAGAAGGGCTTGTGAGGGTGAGGAGAGTAGAGTTGTGAGGGAGAGGAATGGAGGGGAGTTTTGAGGGAGAGAAGTAGTGGGCGACTAGGGTTTGGGAGAGAGAAGGAGAGAAGTTTGGGAGGTGTGAGAGATGAACATGTGAGTGATTGAGAGGTGAGAGAGATGGCGCTTGCGCTGCGCCTGCGAGCGCTCGCGCCGCGCCGCGAGGATGGATTTCAATCGCAGCTCTCGCTGCGGCGGGGCGTTTTTGGATGGATGCAGGAGCAGCAGCAGTTGGGGGTGTGCGCGCGCACACCTCCAGTCCACGATTACTCCATGAGGTGTCGCGCGAACGCCATGGGACCGGCGGCTATGGTTTGGCTGCGGCGGCTAGCGTTTCGTTGCGGCGGCTAGGATTTAGTTCCGGTGGCTAGGTTTGGGTGCGGCGGCTAGGGTTTAGTTGCGGCAGCGAGGTTTTGGGTGCGGCGGCTAGGGTTTAGTTGCGGCAGCTAGGGTTTGGGTGCCTGGGTGTGGCGGCTAGGATTTCAGGTTGTGCGGTGATGTGCCGTACTGAGGATTTAGTGCCATACTATTAACTTCACATTGACTTCAATTTGTGTGGTGTTGGTGTAATTATTTCAGTTGAACGAAGGTTGAACTTACTAGTTGTTGACTGCTATATGTGTATTCATTCAACTTTGCAATTTTGTACATACTGAAGTTGGTGTCATCATTTGTGTATTCATATATTGGTATTCGCCTAACTCTATCGTAACTCTGACTGAACTTCAATCATCATGTACCTATCCCTGAGTTCCCTCTATGCAGAATTGAAACAAAGTTAGAAGCTTACCAAATTTGCTAAAATCTCCTCGATGTGCAAATTTCCTTCAATCTACACAATACACAAAGTTGACAGAAATTAGTGAATGGAGTAAAAATGCACATGGCCTTAAGGTTTCGAATGCAAGAGAGCTCACCTTAGAAACTGGGAAGAGAAATGACCTCCAGATTTGCATAGAAACCTTATATCCATGTTGGAACCTTGTGCCTCAAGTTTACAAGTCAAAGTTTGACTTTTGAACTTTGGTCCTTTTGCTTTGTTCCTCCTTATGTTTAAACTTTTTACATATTATATTAAAATTTTGGGGTATATGTAATACGATGATACTTAGGAGGTTTTATCGCATAGTTTACCGTATAAATTTTATGCATGTGGTGCAGGTAAAGTGGGAAGGGTTAAAAAACATGTTCAACAACAACGGAATGGTGATTAAATGTGGAACGCCATCAAGCATCAGTGCGTATACCGCTAACACCTGCAACGTATCTTGAGGTAAACATTTATTTTTATACAAGTTTAAGATTGAATGTTGATTGATCTTCTATACCATATTGTTTGTAGAATAACCTTTATGTGGATGTACAAACCTTTTTTTTATTTGCGATTGTAATAAGTTCCAATGGTATCGGTAATAGCAAGTAGACAACATGGTTCATTTTCTTCCCTAAGTTCAGTGGATTCCCTTCGTTTCAATTCACTTGGATTCAAAAAATCGCATCACACATGATCTAGATTTGTTATCATCATGTCAGAAATGATATAAGTTCCATTTACACCAATGTTTAGGGATGCAGAAGAGGTGTAGCATATTTAACTCCTAAAGGATCAAGTGTCCAAAATGGGCTTTTTGAAAGTTCGGTCAAGTTCCTATGGTGTCAATTTCCACCATTTCTCTTTGAAATTTTTTCTATAGAAAGGCATTACGAAGACTTTAGTGGGAAAACAATTTTTACCTAAATTGGACATTTGACCAAAACAATTTCGGGTTTTGAATTTCAAATGGGGAGAGCAGGCAAGTCGAGCACGTCCAAAAACTTTTGCTAGGACACTCTGTTGAATGTGAGATTTTCGGTACTTGCAAGTAATATAATTTCCCTTCATGTTGTCAAAATAATTTCTTGTTTTTAGCGAAAAATAGCATACCAACCCAAGTCAAACATTTCACACATTCTCACTCGGTGTTGGGCAAGGTACCAAAAAAACTTCTTGTTTTCCAATTAAAACCGTGATATCTTTTTATATTTCACTTTTTATTTTTCCACAACATTATGTGGTGTAAACCTTCTTATTGACGATTTTGATTATCAATCTAAAACATATTAAGTTCACAAAAAATTACACTGTGAATTAACAACTTCCAAACTTCCACTCCTTGCATAGTTGTTTTGAATATGCTACACCCATTCTCTACCTCTGAAAATTGGTGTACAAGGAACTAACATCATGCTTAACAAGATGGTTATGGATTTAGACCTTGTATAGTGCAAAATATTGACACCAAGTGAAGTCAAAGTCTGCTGATCCACTGCATGCAGGGAACAAAATGAACCATTTGCTTGACTTCAAACACTATAATTTTTCAATCCGTGCGGTCAAAGTTTATGAAAAATTTTTAGTATGTTATTGAATAAGTCTTAATTGAGATCCTACGGTCAAAAGTAGAGATAAAAGTTTTTGTTTCATTTTTTGTTCATTGCGATGGAATCAAACAATTTTGAAGTGTTTTTGGTGTAAAACTGTCATTGTATCTTCAGGGTTAAAGACTCCGTGCAAGGAGTTCATGCTCTACAAATTCTTAATTTTTTTATTTCAAAGTTGTTTTATCAAAAGGTCCAATATCATCATCATATTTTGAACTGTAAATATGTGTTTAGAAACATATCTTTTATCAGATGAATGGTGCTTTAAAGGTTAACAATTAGTACATGTATTTTGACTATTGTGCAGCCATAATGTTCCTATTTTTTGAATAGTGATAATGGAGAGCCGCACGATTCAGACTCCTTTGATACGGCCACACATCGAAAGGGACAATATGCCTTCTAATAGCTCTGTGGGGGCCCAATTAGTACGAGCAGCACGTGCAAGGCAAATTCAACAGAGATCTGCTGGGATCACAACATCTGAATTGGAAAGGGCAGTAGAATTGCTTTCAGAAAGAGGAGATGTCGTGGGCTTAGCAACGAGGGAGCATGCATTCAAAAGTGGCATGGAATTGAATGGGTCAAAGTTGTTCCCATTCGAGGTGGCGGTGCGTATCACTAGGGTAGATGATGCATTGCATTGGACCGGAGAGATTGTAGGAGAACGCCTTGGCATGTGTGTGGGCTTGATCATTCGTTGACATCGATCTTTGCTACGTGTAGTGGCTGTAGAACCTGATATCACAGGTGTCCATGGTGACATTGGATCACAGATAGCGCCTACACAAGTGATGGCCCTAGAATTTGATTTTCCTGAGTTCATCTATACACCAGGATCCACCCAGAGGTCTCGACGTAGTAGTCATGCTTCAAACGCCATAGATGAAAATTCGCCGTTTTCCCAATCTACTCTTTCAAATATCCAAGATTTGCCCCATGTAGATGGATTTGCTTACGTTAGACCAGCACGTCGTCCATATTCTATGCAAAATAGGAGAAGGAGAGATTCAAGGGAGCCATCATTGACAAAAGCTGCACCATCTAAGGTATCGCTTAGAAGCGTGCAAATTGTAATGGCACGAGGAGGATGCAAACGCAATTGTTTGAGGGACGTTCCAGCAAGGTATCTATTGGACATGCGATATAATGCATGGGATAATGAGTTTTTAGTTCGAAGTACGTGGATGAGACAGATGCTGGTTTCTTTTTACACAAGGACGGAAGGAACTCGTCGAGACAAGTTTGTAACAAAGTTAGATGGGAAAGAAGTTTGCAATGCTTGCTACGCTCTTGGGATTGGATATTCACAGAGGCCCTTTAAGCAATTGAAGAAGGACTGTCTAATATATGGAAGAGTGACATCGATTCACGGCAATACTCTTTCAGATCCGATAAGAGAGAGTATTAGAATGTCTACACCAGAGGCTTGCTTTAAATCGTTTGTTGATGAAGCTGGTTGTCCTCAACCTCATCGTTGTATTCGCCGTAAGAGTGACAACGAAATGGTGCCTCTCATTCTCCTTCCTATGAATACAACCAAATTTGATGTATTCAATTACGTGAACGAGGAGGTCAAGAGAATTTGTAATGGAGAAACCATTTCTATGAGTTCGTTCTGGAGGATGTGGCGCATCAAGTATCCCCACGTTCAAGTACCTCCATTCTGGAAATTTTGAAAGTGTTATCATTGTTGGGAGTATAAATGTGCCATGGAGGGAACCACCAATGCGGATGCAAGGTTAAAGATAAAGGAGTTGTTTATCTTGCATCTACACAACCAGATGGAAGAACGTAGGCATTATTGGATATTCAAGAGGTCGTGTTATATTAGCCCTCAGTTGTACATGTGCATCATCGTGGATGGCATGGACCAAAACACGACCATGGTACCGAGGATGCGTCAGACTGTGAAGAACATTGAACACCGGTTTGTGAAGACTCATCTGTGTGGTGCTCTTGTACATGGGATTGATTTATATTGCGACGTGTGGTTTGGGGCTCACCACAAACACGATAGCAACTAAGTCGTGAGCACATTGTAGTACGTGATAGGAGATGTGCTGCGGAGGAGGGGCTTTTTGCCACCAACATTGCGGATTCAGGCCGACAACTGCACGCGTGAGAACAAAAACATTTATATATTTGCTCTATGTGCTACATTAGTGGGATTGGGGTTTTTTCAGGAGGTGGAACTATCTTTTCTTATAGTGGGCCATAAACACGAAGATATTGATCAACGCTTCAGTTGTATATCAAATACGTTGAAGAGGTCGGACGTGGATTCGTTGAAGGAAATGATGAGTCTTATAGAACGAGGAACATCCCCTACGGAGGCATTTCTTAGCGCCCGGCTACTAGAGAATGTATGGGATTGGAAATTGTTCATAACTCCTCACTTACTAACAGGTCATGATTCATTGGTGGGCATAACATTTCCGCACCACATGCGATTCTATTTGGACAATCGAGAAGGGACTCGTGAGGTTCGAGTACAACACAAGCATTATTGCAAGGATCCATGGTGACCGGAGGCAGGGACGAAAACTTTGAGGTCGTTGCCAAGTAGGGATGAGCGACCATCGTTTGTGGAAGTATTTGCAGTGGACGAACGGGAGTTGAAGGCATTGGATGACTTCATTGTATATAAAGAAAGGTGCATCCAAAGGTTGCAGCATGAGGACAAGAATCGTGAGGTAAAAGTAGAGGCTGAAAGATTGAAACTCTATTTAGCTGAATTTCCACACAAAGACCGTAGCAATGAGCATCGTTCCTCACCGTTTTGGCCTTCATAGTTCTCTAACACCGGACCTACAGGGAGCGCATCTTTGGATGTAATGGATGGTGCAAGTGAAGAAAATCGTGAGATAGATGTCGTAGAGCAGGTAGTGGCCATGCTTCCAAATGCCGAGGCTCGAGGATACTTTGGTCCTCGTAGAGGAAGACCCTGTAATCAAGCAGTGCGTAGGGCACAACAAACAGAGCGCAACTATGTTGAGGAACGCGCCGAAGAAGGAGCAATGTATGAAGGTAATCACGACCCATTTCCACCATTTAATCCACAATCTGATATCCGTTGTGGACAGTTTGTAGCCTTGAGTGTTGATCGAGCAGAGATAGAAGGCGGTGTACCATTCTATGTGGGGAAGGTGATTGAGGAAGGAAAAAACCGATGGAGACTTAAGATTAAGGTTTGTTGGTATTGGCCCATCATCCAAAGGGGGGTTGCTGATGGACATGGGTCTTCTGCACAACGGTATGCAAATTGCATGGATTCATTCTGGGAGCCATCTGGGGAGAGCCATAGTTGGGTAGAGAAAGATGCATGCATTTTTTCATGGGTAGACACACTGGAAAGAACCATGTCCGGGGCCAGTGGGTGGAGAAAGCGCAATGTATTTGGAGTATAGGTTGAAAGCAGGATTCGCATTCTTCAATCGGCAAGGCTCACATACTACAATATATTGCAATGTAAACCGAAGCTATCGATGACGACCGTTTGCAAGCAGCCCTAAATTCTGTGGAGTAGATAGTGTGCCTTTATGAGAGTATATTAGTTGTGTATGGTAATTGATATATAGTGTATGTGTAAGAGTAGTATATTCTAAGGGTGATGTAAGACGTTATGTCATTAATCCTATAGAGTAAAGGTAATTTTACTATTGGTGCTAAGTTCATTTGTAGAAGAATCTATATTTAAGTTCCACCATTGTATGCATTATGTACTACGTAGAATATCTTCTAATCAACTGCCAACCCTTGCATAAAGTATGTCTTTTTGTGATTACGCCTGTTTGTATACTACAATCCTTCAAATTTATCTTTGAAATATTGTGAAACTATATTAAATACACATTTATCTAGTATTAACGAGGGGCCACCAAAAATTAGTTGAAAATGCCAAAAAATTGCTTCCAATATGAACAACCATGATTGTACGTAATATTGTTGCAGAAGCTCAATTTTTTTCCTTTGGAAAACTTTTTTTTTCATTGATTTTTTTTTTTTTTTTTCAATTTTGCCACTTTTGCTCGCAATGGCCGCCGTTGTACCCAAGTGCACTTTTAAATGGCCAGTGCATAATTGCTTAATTGCGTGTTATTTGCTATTTTCATGCTCCGTGCCATACATACTCTACTGATCGGAATTGGGTGCCTCTACCTTAACTTCACAAAGTCTATAAATCACAAGACAAAAACAACATGTCTGTAATCTCAACAATATGAAGGTTGCCAAATGGTATTTTAGCCTAAAATTTTGGATTAAGGATATTCACTAAATCCATTCTCTTCTAGCAATTATGTCTATCAAGATACTTCAAACTATTTCATTGGTTTTCTTGTTGATATTCTTCAAACAAAAAGCACAGCTTTTACTTCTAGAACCACCTCTTTTGAACCTACACCCTTCTAATTATAGCATTATTTTTTTCTAGCCATTTAATTCTAACCAACCGTGATACAACAAACACCTCTTGTATTTGTAATTCTTATTTATCAAGATTCATAGGGACCTTACATAATCTGATGTTTTCAACTTTAATATTCAGAAGTATTCATCATTCATGTTGCAAGAAATCTAGTACTTTGATCTTAATGGTCAACAATGTCTATTGGCACCAACAGTTTACATCATGTTTTTTTTTGTTGTAATTGGATTAGTTTCACATCTTGAAGTTTAAAATGAAACTATGATTCATTTCAATGTGGATTCCATGAGTTAGTAGAGGGTCACATTAATGTGTCTCCATTTTTAGGTTGAAGGACACTAACTACATTGGAGACTATCCAATTTTTCCTATCAACAATTGCCCAAAGACTATCTATTTTTTAGGTTGGAGGACATTGTGGATGTTTTATTTACAAATTTTGATTACACAATTCAAAGTCAGTTTAGGGCATTGTTCCGTAGGGCACGGGAACAATGTCTTGCATGTGAGACGTGTCATGTTGGAGCTCCACCAAGGTCCTCCCAAGAGTTATGCAAAGAGTTCAAGTGGGGACTATAACACCAACATGACAAAATGTTCCAAAATGGGTTTTTGGAAGGTTTAGTCAAGTTTCTATGGTGCCAATTTAAAACGTTTTTCTTTGAATTTTTTTACTGTAGATGTGCATCACTAAGACCTTTGATGGAGTACAATTTTTTTTCTAATTCTGCCATTTAACCCCTAAGGACCAATGCATTTCAGAGGATCCTCAACTCCAGTGATTAAAAATTGCCAAGGTAAACTCTTTGAAAATGTAACCGTAGGATCATATTCTAAACTTGTATGTATCTATATATATATATATAAAGAGAGAGAGAGATATATATATATATATATATATATATATATATATATATATATATATATATATATATATCAATTGAACCTCCATTGTTGTTGACGGGCCAAGGGCAAAGCCAAATTAATTATACATATGTAAATGCAAACATCAAATATATCCATTGTATACCAACATACTTTATATTCCCATTATCCACATTATATATCCGTTATTTACTTTGTATACCCATGAACCCTAGATTTTGGCATCCTCGACATCTACGCATCTCACCCGGACCACTAGTATCAACTTTAAATTCCAATGCACAAATTGAAACCCAATTCAAAAACCTCTCAATTCTATCAAAATCATGTTTCAAAAGTTCCACTTAACAACCCACAAACCCTAATTTCCAAACCAAACCATTGGCCACCAAAAATATAATTAGAATTTCATGTCTGTGAATCACGCTCTATTCAAAACCTTCACCACCAAATACTCTCACCCTTTGAGAATACCACCACCACCACCCTCCGAGGAAAGGTCCAAAATATTTCATTTTAAAACCCTCCTCCTTTCTAGGGTATCCTAGTGTCAGCTTCACCATCTAGTGGATCCCCATAATTTCCAACTGACGAAAGTCATTCCTAGTTCAGTATAACGTGCAATTAAAATTAAAATTTGAAACTACAAAATGAAAAAAACTTACCGAACAAACATTTCATTGGAAAAATCTAGAATCACTTGGGTTGAAAGTGTAATTCTATTGGCTTTCACCAATAAGCAAAGGTATTATTATTATTTTTCTCTAGATTAGCACATTGCTTAACTTGTCGGTTATTGGGGTTTCACCTTACTTGGTCCGATGACTCACATGTGGATTAATGCATCATTCAGACATCAAGAATGAAAATAAAATTTCTATCTTCTTCATAATATGCCTCATTCTCAACTTGGACTCGAATTTCAGTTTGTCATGTGACGACTTCCAGTCTCTCACCACTTTGGATTTCACATGGAAAACTTTCTTCACAAAGTTTGCAGGCAACGTCTAACACTGCGTACAGAGCAGGCGCAACAACGCTCCACTCTCACATCTTGTTGCAAAGTCTACAGAGCAAGTACCTCTCGAAAGGAGAGAATCATAGAGCTAGCAACTACGACATGAGATTATTCCCTACCATCGTCCCTTTACACCTTGTTACAATACTACAAACACTGCAGCAGTTGCCAAGGTTGAGTGTATCAGTGAGAAAATTAACTTATCCGGAGCTACTGATCGTGGAGCGCAGGTCCGAAGAAGCCAACAGGCAACAGTTGGGCAACGACCTGGAGCACTAGTAATCAGTGGTGTAGTTGCGTGGTGGTTAAATGAGGCAGCAGAGCTTCTTGGAGCGTGGTGTACAGCGTTAAGATGAGCTCCATGGAGGAGGATCGGCTGGGGTTGAAGGACGGCACGTTGCTGGAGCCGTTGCGGAGACCGACGTTGGAGGTGCGGACCTCGTAGAAGTGCTGCTCGATACAATGCATGCTGCTCAAGTGACGCGCTTGGATGAGGACGTCCACATCGTACGTGAGGAGTGAGTCGGGGGTCACGTTGAAGGCACGAATGTGCACGTCGTGGAGGTCGAACTGCGGGTACCAGACAGCGTAGTGGATGGAGCCTACAATGGAGAAGAACGTGTAGAAGCCAAAGAAAGCTTCGATGTTTCATCCCCCTCACAGAAAACCTGTGACCTCTACAACCTCGAGAGCACCCTTCCCGGAGTCAAGTATCTTCGACGTCGAGTTTCCCACTGAAGCCATCTCCTCATTCCAACTCGCTGTTTAGTTCGTGGAACTGCCACAACGCACTCCAAACACGAAATCCAACAACATGGGTCAACCTCATCTCGACTCCGTCACACGCCCCTACAACTACACACAACCTCACCACCTCCACAACTAAACGAAAGCGTCCTCCGACCAAACTCCAAGCACCCAACAATCCGTCAAACTTGCAATCCAAGAGAGCACAGAACAAGGGCAGAGACCACGAAACAGGCCGTACCTTCATAGCCTGAATTATAACATATCGTTTTCACTATATTGTCAAAAGTAGGTCTCTTTGAGGGATCCTGATCCCAACAGCTCTCCAATAACTCTTTCAACCAAGGCACCGGATATCTTCGCTTCTCCTTTACCGATACCGAAGGATTTGGGTTGCAAAAGATTTCATCTCCGAAGGCCACATATTTACGTCCATACCAATCAGGCACCGAAGGTCTTCCCCCATTGAGAACAACATCATAGTCATTCTGTCTCACATTCTCAAATGGAATATGACCTGTTATAACCTCATAACAAGTCATTGCATAACTGTACACGTCGGCCTTTTTGGTCCACAGACCAGGCTGAAAATTCCGATTTTTCATAGCACGTAGTACTTCAGGAGCTCTCCAAAATCCTGTTCCAAATACTCCCAGTGACGTCTCAAAATCGGTAATAACACAATGTGAACTGTGGGGGTGAACCAGCACATTGGATGCTTTGAGATCCCTGTGCAAAATGCCAGGCTCGTGTAAACACCTCATTCCTCTGGCAATTTCCAGCATGATGCGGACTGCATCTCCCAATTCGAAAGGCCCCTCTTCAGAATATTGAGTGGCACGCATTTGGCGATCAATATATGAGCGCAAATCCCCCTCATACCTATCCATCAGAAATGCGAAGCGCCCATTCTTCAGCACTGTACCACCCCGTACCCAACAACAATGTGGTTCCTTCTCGCATCCAACCTGGCTCATAGTCAACGTAAAGCAGCGGAAGCAATGGTGCAGGCCATAACCGCTCTAGATCTTCTAGACGAGCATACTTGAACACTTTCGATACAAAATCTCTGCTATCATCTTCAAAGTGTGCGTCAAAGATTTCAGCTTGCCCTCCTTCCGCAATCTTTTAACCTATTCGCAGCCGCTCTCCGTAGTCCAAAAAGAAACCATATTCGGACTTAGGACAGCGCCATCGCTTCATGAGTTTCTTGAATCTCTTACTGTTAGCTAATAAGAGGGCATGGTCGTCGAAGGACTCGCTAGACACCTCCGTCCAGTGCTCGGTGGACTTTTTAATTTCATACTCCACCTCGCTGCGACATTGGCTCCTCAGAAGCTCTAGTCTCTGCTTGCGTGGAGTCAATGCCTGTGAACATGACGCTGCACCACCGTCTGCTGCTGGTGTTGCAGCTGCCTCTTCTTCACCAACAACTTCTTCCTTAGTGTGTCTATCAGCACTCACAACGTGGCCACCTCGAAAGCAAGTTGGTAGAGTACCAACTATCAAGTTTCCAAGATCTCTATATGTTTTAATGCCGGCCTGCAAAAATAATATTATACAGACACTTAATTGTAGAGCACTCTGAAATGCTCAACATTGATGTCTTTGTTATTTGTGACATTGCAAACATGATACCATCAACTACTGTAGCTCTAATATAGCTTCAACTGACGTTCAAAGAATTCATGAGTAAATATACTAGTCATTTGGCCGGGCCCAAGTATCAAAGTGGTACCATGTATTCATTATTGTGCAATCGTTGAAGAACTAGATTTAGCATGCTAACGAATGTAATAATTGACAAAATTAGATTATTTGGCATAAGACTTTGAATCTTGATTTGAGTGTGTGCCACTTCGACACATGATTGATCACCTAACTTGAACCCACTAAGAAAACCGAATGAAACTCATGAGCCGAACCTGCAAAGCTATCTTCAAATTTTCATAAGAGATGAGCTAGTCTGTGAAATTAAGAGAAATATGTCACGCCTATCCATCTCTGTACCTCATAAACATGGTGAACAAGGTCTTTGATGCCCATGGTCCATTTGGGCAATGTTGCACAGCAAATTTGGCGGAGTACACCAAAAATCTTTAGTCACAGAGCAACAACTCAAAGGGTTAATGATGCCAAGTGGTTAGAATGGTATACAAACCTCAGGAATGTTAAGCATCACCTTAGGAAATCTCATACTCGATACTTTGACAAGTCTACACTAGATTTCGACATTGAAAAAACCTTCAGTCGCAGTCACCCCTGATCAACTATAACACTGGCCCACTACGATCCTGTTCCCAACACGAAGGAGTCGCATAACATGCGTCACGATATATATCAATATACACATAAGTCTCAACTTCATGGTCGTCAGTGGCACAGACGTGATAATAGATATTGTGAGACTTTGACATTCAACTTGACCATATGACAAATTAAATCCTGTTCAAAGAGGTCTGCTCTCTTCTATCTAACGGTCTTAACAATGATGAATCCAACATTACAAGCAACACATGGGAGCGGATCGTAGAACGTACTTTCCTTTACTTGTCGCCGTTCCTGCCAAGAGGAGGATGATCAGCACAAACAACAAACTCTGGCGTCCTCGACGAAATTGGGAACAAGCCCCTGCTTTCATGCGATGTTGCTGAAATAAGATCAAAATACATGATTATCCACCTCGCTGGAAAGAAAGGCAGAAGCAGATCCAACAAAGTTCTCACAACAGGCAAAGTAATGGTTGCGTGATTACCTCAGAGAGCTTCTAGTTGGCACAGTGCATCAGTGTGTGTGCACCACTTGCACGCCACGAACTGCACCCAACGAAACCAAACCTCAAAAGCACCTCAGATCTTTCGCTCTCGACAAGCAAGGGCCGCCGATGGTCGATCGAGCGTGTGTGAAAGAGACAAGCTTCGATGCGAGACACTCCACTAAAACCGGAGGGTTTCGTCAACAGTAGACTTAGTTGGTAAAAGTATTCATCAAGTGTAAAAACTTATAGCATTTATAAACCAATTAGCGTTCATACACTAAACATCATTCTTAGAGTAGTGGTTCAGTTCACCCCGAGATTCTGGGGCCCTTTACTAGACTCCAAAGAATGAGTTCTCAATTATATTGATGAAGTAAACACAAGAGTAAGGGTAGTTTAGAGGTCCATTTGTATTTTTTTTTTGGTTTCTTGTTCTCATCAAAGTTAATTGTTCCTTCAATCCAATACTCTAAATTTGATGTTTAGTGAAAGCACACTATATGATTTATTAAATGTTACAAGTTTTTACTCTCGATGACATAAATTATCAACCATGTTGACAATCTTTACACTTTTGAGTAGTATAGATGGTTGTACTCACACTAAAAATCGTCATCAAAATGAAAAGTTATAGAGCTTTCAAATCATAAAGTACTACTACACTAATCATAAAATTTAGTGTAGTACATACCATTGTTCATACCACCATGCACATTTTGTGTTTGGTATTCTTTGGTGATATAAACTACAATTTCAAAAGTAAACAAATCTACACCTAATTATTGTTGATATTAAACTTTGCCAAATCAGTTGCCACACAAAACCTCCACATCACCAAATAGCCTACCATGGTGTGATAGGGGAAACGAGCAATTACAAGCCACTCCTTTATCGACATTTCTCTCGATTTTAACCCTAAAGGCCCAAGGCATTTTCACACCAAACACACTTCAAAACTACTTCTTCTAGTGCAATGAGTAAGGAGGGAAACTAAAAGAATTCATTTCTACATCTAGCCGTAGGATCTCAATAAAGACTTATTAACTAACGTCCTCGAATAATTTCACAAACTTTGACCACATGGATTGAAATATTATAGTGTTTAAAGTAGAAAAACGGTTCATTTTCTTCCTTGCAGACTTGGACTTCACTTGATGTCAAATTTTGGCACTATACAAGGACTAAATTCATTACCATTCTATTTATCATGATGTTAGTTCCTTGTACACCAACTATTAGAGGCAGAAAAGGGATTAACATTTTCAAAACAATTGTGCAAGTAGGGGAGGTTCAAAAATTGTTGATTCACTTATATTTTTTTGTGAACTAAGTATGTTCCATGATGAGAATCGAAACGGTCAATTTGGAAGTTACACCACATCTTGTTGTACAAAAAATAAAATGATAATAATATGAAGATCTCTAAGTTTTATGTGGAAAAGAAGAAGTTTTTTTGGTACCTTGCTCGACAATGTGTGACAAAGGGTGAAAATGCTTGATTTGGGTTAGTATGCTATTTTCAACCAAAGACAATAAATGTTTTTTGGCAATATAAAAGGAAATAATATTAATTGCTAGTATTGAAAATCTCACATTTGATAGAGTATTATAGAAAAAGTTTTTGGAGTTGCCCCATGTGCCCGCTCTCCCCATTTGAAATTCAAAACCCTATATCTTTTTTATTAAATGTTGGAGTTAGGAAAGAATTGTACTTACACAAAGCTTTAATAATGCCCATTCACTGTAAAAGTTTCATAGAAGAATGTTATAAATTGACACCATAGAAGCTTGCCCAAACCTTCAAGAGTCCGACAAGGAGACTCTTGGGTTTTTAAGGGTTAAAACACCATGTCAGAACTTTCCATTTAGTGGTTTGGAGCGCTTAAAAGAATGCTTGAGCTCTGTCCAAGAACATGCAAATGTTGTAATATGAGGCAATTAACATAAATAATTATAATATTAGTTTATCTTATAATCATATAGTTAAATGTGTATTTATATAATTTTTATATTATCTAGTAGGAACCTTTGTCGTCCTCAACAGGGCAAGGGCGATGCAAGACTATGTGGGGAGAAAGAAATGGACTCTTCATTGGAAAGAGGTTTGAAGATTGCAATTTTGTCTCCTTGCTCTTTGATTGAGGACTTTACAATGTGAAAGGTAGCAGATTGCAAGCTTGGATCTTACATTCTCAACACTTTTATCAGTCTCTTTAATCTTTCATGAGAGAGAAAAAGGAAATCTGAATAGTAAATCTTGGTTTGGATAAATCTTAGGATGGCAACAATCTTGATCTTTGAGATAACATCATGACAATTCATGCTTCTCCTATTGACTAGTTGTCATGTCTTGTTGCAAAATTTGGAGTATAAGACCATTCCCACTTGTCCGCAAGGCCGATGGGTGGAGTAAGGTGGTGCCCTAGCAAGCGCCCCACCC
The DNA here is from genome assembly GCA_963971425.1 of Bryoerythrophyllum caledonicum. Classification (NCBI taxonomy): domain Eukaryota; kingdom Viridiplantae; phylum Streptophyta; class Bryopsida; order Pottiales; family Pottiaceae; genus Bryoerythrophyllum; species Bryoerythrophyllum caledonicum. The sequence goes on along the minus strand of OZ020523.1, from coordinate 17,062,468 downwards.
GGACGTGGCCGAGTGGGCCTCCCGGCTAGCCTCTCGATGGTCCACTGCCGTAGTGCAGCGGCCTAGACATCTTCGGCCGGATGACTACGGTTGGTCCTTTTTTTATCGCTTTTCATTATCTTAAGTTGGCTTTTTCCTCACCATAAGTGATCATGTTGTTACTACTATAATTGGTTGTTGCTTGGATGCTCAAAGGCCATGCTCGAGATGCAAGTTCAAAGGTGTTGATGCTTGAAATGCAAGTTTAGAGGTGTTGATGCTTGAAATGCAAGATTAAAGGTGTTGATGCTCAAGATACAAGTTCAAAGGTGTTGATGCACGAGAGGCCAATTTACAGATGTTGATGCTCAAGATGCAAGTTCAAAGGTATTATAGATCATATCAATGCTCAAAGGTGTTCATGCTTGAGATGTTAATACTACTTTGGTATACATGCTAGTTGCAAGATATGTTCTCAAACAACATCATACACATCAAGTGTGTTCAGTATTCAAAATCTGAAGCACTTGGTTGATTGTGGCACTTGGTTTATTATTTGGCCATTTATATTTGCTCGACATGCCGTAACCGGGCGCCGGTGAGAAAAGGTCCTAGCCAACTATCTCCAAGCTATTATGAAACGAGGGGTCGAAGGCCTCTCCGCATCCTAGTGTTTTAGCATAGATTAGTTTGTAACTAGTACATGGGTTTACGGACGTACGACAACTCACCGCATTCATCCATGGATGATTTTTATCCACTTAGGGTTGTGTGTGTGTGAGTATAGCGCCGCACACGTCCTTGACTTAACTTCTTTGTCAAATCAAACTTTGTGAGTGAGTTAGAGAGTGTTTAGTGATTACATTTGCTTGTAAGTGATTGTTTATCATTAGTAAAGGCTCCGCATTCTCCTCTACTACTAGTACTTGTTGATTCTTCCTTTGTGGGGTGGGAGACGCTTGAATATTCTTGTGATGTACTAGTTATTGACTTAACAAAGACCCTTCTACGTTCCTCTCTTTAATTCTTGAATTTGAGCTTGGGTAAGTTTAAAAAAAAATTGGTACTTCAAACGATGTCATAGAGCGCGTATAATGGAGGAGAACGCAACAAAAAACTCGCAAATACGACAGATTTTGAGGAAGTTATAACCGATGGAAGAATTGGAGGACAAAGAGGAGTTGTTGGAGCTGATTTCAGCAGTACTACGTTCACACTGTAAGTGGTTTGGGACATTTTTGGAACTAGTTTTTTTGTTACCCCGTTCTCATTGCGTGGGACAAACAATTTGGGCTATTGCGTGAACTAGTTTCTTATTAGCCGTGTTCACACTAGGAGAGACCCAATTGCAAATTTGGTACGTTATTCCGTTGGGATCCTAAATCGTGCCGGGAACCCTAAATCGCCAGTTTTGGTGCCGAAGTTGCTGAAATTGAATTTTGCAAATTCTAACTTTTGCAAAAATCATTACTTCTTAATTCCCAGTGCAATTTTGGACTACTACTAGTAGTATTAGTTTAAGAGTATAGACAAATTGAAGTTTTTGGAATTTGAAAAATCCACATTTTTATGTGGTTTTAAAAAAATTAAAAATTAGTGTCTAAACTTTGGAGGTAGTTTGCATGGGCAATTTGACTCGAATGTGAGTGAAATTTGCACCTCTAATTGGAGATTTTGCCATTTAATCCAATTTTAGTATTGGATAAGATTATTGATGCACTAAATCACCCGTTGTGTCAATTGCATTAGGGGGATTTGTGTTTTTAAACACTTCCCACTACTTCTTAGTTTTAGACATTGAAGGGAACAATTTCGAGTGTTTTCCTTTGCACTGTAGGTATTGCGACTTGAGGCCATCCACTACAGGCGTGTGCTAGTGGCTCTGACCCTATCCATTCTACTTCTATGTTTTTGGGGGAGAGGATCTAGTTTTGGTTTTCAGATTCTTGTGCGGTACCTTCCCCGTGTTGCGGGCTTGTTGCCGTTGTTTTTCAGTGGCCCCATTTCATGTCGTCCCTAGATTATAATAGGGTATCGTAAAGGTGAAGTCAGGTTCATGGCCGGCAAGACCTTTTTATGTGGAAAATTGAGGTTAGACCTGTGCTAGCTGGAGGTGATGAATAGTGAACCACAAAGTTTGGTGGTTTTGCAGGTGCAAGTTGTCCGTTTCTATCATTACCCTTTAGATAATACCCGTAGATAGATCCTGGGATGGTTTTTGTTTATGGTGAGTACCCAAAGTCGATATTATTGCTCCCCCTCACCATACCACCCGGAGAGTAATTCCATCACAGGCTTTGGGCTAGGATCGGATATTAACAAGGCTTTTGAGCCTATTTCAACGTTGGACACCGATTGTAGGCTCTGGATTTGGGGTGTTGGCACGTTTGACGACATGGAGGACGATCATCGTCATGTCATGCGAGAGAAGTTTTTAGGACAAGCTAGGGGCATCTTCCTGGCCAATTAGCGACTCTGATTCTAGACCTAAATGAAGAAGAAGCGCCAGCGAACATCGTCGTTTGACAATTGGTATATGTTTGGGCTCTTGCTCCAACATTTAGAACTGAAGGCCCTTCAGACATATGGCTGTTGACCACGCAACATGAGGCAAAGTTATGCCCTATTGAGGAATATTGGCGCTAGCGTGTAGAGTTGTTGACTGCGCTCAAAGAGAGTGCGTTTGCCCAACTCTCGACTTCCACCGAGGAACCTATGGTAGAAGAGAGTTTCATTGGTGAGGACTGTCAAGGCAAGAGTGTTGCCATTGTGGTTGAGCGGGTAAGCATGGGGCCATGTCTCGTTTGCCCGTAGCCACACATGCGGCATTGGTGGCAGTTGGCAATCCGCCAGCCTTCAATCCACTAGCACAGTTCATGGCACATCTAAAGGTGGAGTACAAGGGGTTCAGGCGTAAACAAATGCAGCGCATCCTCGATTTCCACCGGGAGAAGGAAAATATCCCACACACTATGTATATTTGGTTGGTACGATTGTCAGCGGAGGCTGGTGATGTGTTCACCTAGCGCCAATCGATAAAGATCTTCATCTCTAAGCTTGACAAGCGGATGGTGGAGTTGATTAGTCCGCACCTTCTTTTTCGGTATCACGACAATGTCACTTTGGCACAAGCGATTGCCGAGGCGGAAGCGCTCAATAGAACTGGGCGTGAGCAAGGCCACAAATCTGGTCAAATCAGATCTGGCGGCTCTAAAGCCCAAGAAGCTTGCTACAATTACTAGTAGCTTAGGAGAAGCACAACCTAAAAAGGTTGTACATTGTTGGGCTTGTGGAGAGGCTAGTCATACCAATGGGGACCTCAACTCTCGAAGAAGAAGGGAACATGGGCGGGGAAGGCCAAGCCTAAGACCAAGGCGGCCAAGCTTATAGACAAGGCAGGGGGCAAGGAGATGAAGACCGTAATATGTTCTCATTGAGGCAAAACTGGCTACAATAATGAGAACTATTTTGCGCTTCATTTGCCAAAGCACCTAGGGTCTTTAGTTGCTAGATCGGATGTGGTGAAGATACTACAGTCCAAACTCGCAGAGGTGAAGAAGCAGATGAGTGCAATGGCTTCTTTGGGGCAAGTAGCCAACATACGACCTCTAGTGAGGAATCAAGGCTCATCTTTAGCCCTAGATCGCTGCTTGAATGGCGTTTCAAGGGAGGTGGTGACAGCAATTGCCACTCGTGCTAGGACTACCGCACAAGCAGTGGAACCTTCTTCATCTCTATCTGGTAGTAGTAGCTGTCCATGCCACGTGGGTTTGCCAGACCACATTGGTCAATCTCAGTACCTTTTTCATTTAGCATGGCTGATATGGCTACTTCTCCGGCCGCTCCCACTCCGACTCCGGCCCCACACGTTTCTTCCATTTTATGGAGATACCGCACACACCTTTGCATATAAGATGTGCTAATTGGCGGTGTTTGCCGGTGTAGACATTCTGACACCGAATTTTCAACTATCTAGTATTTTCTATTTGGCAGGTAGTATGTTGGAGGGCAAGGTGCCCATGCCATCGTTGGAGATGTCACAAGCAGTAACGGCTCCATCCACTGAGGAGGATTTGGTGGCAATGCGGGCCAAGTTGGTGGCAGAGGCTATTTCCGCGTTTCAGGCCAATGCCACTTTCACACCTACAAAGCAGTCCTCCAAGGGTCAGCCATTGACCTTTGGAGTGGCTTATTTATTTGACATGTTGGCTTGGTCGGCACGAGAGCGACGTAGTGAGCGTCCAGGGGTGATACGTTTAGTGAATGACGACGAAAATATGGTGGTTGGTTGTACGGACAACCACCTCAATTGAGCTTCACCCCTGCGTGTTTTGTTAGATTCCGGAGCAATATGTTGGATTCAGCTTGTGAAGATTGGCAAGCAGCTAGCTCAGGATTTTGGTCTAGGTGCTTCGAACCTTGCGCCTTGCCCATTTACAATTGTTACATCGGTTGGGGGCACGGATAAGGCCATGAACTACACCCGACATTTGTTGCACTTGATGTACGGCGTGGAGATCTAGTCCATTGTTCTCCTATATATCTCTCCAATGCGTTGTGACTGGTGCCACCAACTACGACATTTTTGTGGGTCAGCAAGCACTTTATCCACTCGATTTCAGTGTGGATAACTGGACGGTGGAGGCTTGGATTAGGCCTAGGTGGTCTGCCAATCCACCCAATTAGGCCATTTCGGGGTAGTTTGCCACTGTTTACTTCATCTCTCTTCTCACAACACGTTATCAGCTTGACTTGTCTCTTACGCTCTCTGACCTCCAAATTGATTTTTCTTCTCTCCTTTGCTTTTAGTACACTAATAGACCTCCATATCTAGATTTGTGAATTATTTTTTTGGCACATGGCACGTGCATTCTGATGGCTCATTCAACGCCAAAGTAGCCGAGAGAAGCACGCATCCAACCGCTACTGTTCGACGACTTGGAGCCAGACTACAACAACTACTTGGAGTGGAGCAATGACGTGAAGGCATTCCTATGCGCAGAGGAGCTCGATTACGCACTTGACCCTAAGACCATGGAAGAGTTGCTCACACCTTCTCGATGGCAAGCTCTACTAATATTTTGTCGCCACATTGATACATCCCTACGACAATATATCTAGACAGACAGCCCGGAGGTTCTATGGAGCCATCTTCAAGCACGGTTCCATCACAAGCAGACCACATTCCAACCTCATGCGCGAAGCAATTGGATCAACATGCGCGTCCTTGACTTCCCCGACTTTTTCGCCTTCAACATCGAGTTGCATCGGATCAATGTACAACTCCAATTCTGCGGTGACAAAATCACATTTAAGGAACTCATAGACAAAACTCTCTCTACCTTCCTTCCTACTTCTGTTATCTTAGCTCAATAGTATAGACACATGTAATTTAAAAAGTATTTTTAGTTGAATCATGTCGTACTTACATTTGCTGAGAAACAACAACGTTGCTATTGAAAATACTGAAGCTAGGCCGCCCCGGGAAGCGTAAATTGTAGAGACATCAACACAAGCACCGCGCGGGAACAAGAGACGACTGCAACGTAGAAATTTCTCACACGAGAAAACCAAACAATTCAATAAGTCTCCTTCATCAAGTAGGAACGGGAACGTCACTCGTGATAAAAATCATTGTCACAAATGTGGTAGACCGGGTCATTTTGCCAAAGATTATCGCACACCACCATATTTTGTTAAAATCTACCAGGAACTTTGGAAATTAAAAAAAAAGGAAACGCACGCTCTGGATGCAAATCCCAAAAAATTTATGGTAGGCGACCGTGAAGCCCTGATTCAAGCAAATATAGCATTGTTGGACAGTGCCTCCATCCATACCATCCTACAAAATAGAAAATATTTTAATTTTTCGGAGTGTGAAACCACTTGGCAGACATATGACATCATCTCAATCGTCGGAAGTCGGAAGTCGGAATTTTAGATTTCGAGAGGGCCAAACAACTACAGTATTGCCTGGGGGATTCCCCAAGTGTTGAAAGGCAATGTATGCACCCACTAGTCGTCTTAGCCTAATCAACTATAGAGATTTATGGGCGAATGGGATCCACGTCTCTACTGCGGTAGAGAATGATGAAGAGGTTCTGGAGCTTAGTCAAGGGCTGAGATTCCTTGCCTCTGCAAAAGGACAAGCTTAGTCAAGGGCTGGTGGGTGCATACAAGTGCTGAAAGGGGCAAGCAACAAGCCACTTCTCCACTACAAGTGGACTTGATGAAGAAATCGAGAAGCTCACACATGAGGGTAAAACCTCCGGAGCTGAAGGTCTACAAAAAAGCAACCCAAGGCTCTGTTTTTGTGGTTTCTTCTTTAGCCAACATTGAGTATGGCACCAACGATTGGGGCACTCGGGCACCAAAATGTTTTTCCGCATGCTACCTCTACTTGCCGGACACAATCTCTGCTCGGGCAATGCTGGTAAGGTAGGGAGTTGCGCCGCCTGCGTCCAAAGAAAGCTGATCAAGCGACCATCACGATGGAAACTCCGGACAGAGCTCCTCCAGGTGCTTCAACGCCTTCAAGGAGATGTATGCGGTCCTATAAACCCACCCTCACGTCCGTTCCAATACTTTCTTGTATTGGTTGATGCATCTGGTAGACATATGTAAGTCTCCCTTCTTACCACCGAAAACATGGTATTTCTAAAACTTTTAATGATGCTCATTTGATTCTGGACTCACTTCCCTGACCACCCTCTGAAAACTTTACGCATGGATAACACTTAAGGGTTTAGATCCCATGCATTTGAGGACTTTTGTTTAGCCTCTGGTATTACCCTCACCTACTCTGTTCCATATGAGCACGCACAAAATGGACTTGCAAAAGCTCATATAAAAAAGATCCAATTGATTACATGGCCTTTACTTTTTCACGCTAAGCTACCCACTTCTATATGGAGACATGCGGTGTTACATGCCACAACTCTCGTTAGATTACGCACTACTCTATTAAATTCTCATACTTCGCTAGAACTACTACGAGGGCAACGACGCTAGGATGTGAGTAGTGAGCAGTGAAGAGGGAGGATAAAAATGGACATGAATATTCTAATTATAGGAATTTTCTATAAATGATATTTGGAATTTTTTTTTTAAAGTAAAATTTTGCAACCTATTATCGTGGTTTACAAATGTCTTCTGTGATTTTTCACTTACAAATGGGCTATGAAATTGCTTCACATAAAAATAAATGTTGAATTTTAGGGACAAACCTAACCAAACTTTAATATGGAGTTGACTATTTCTCGTCATTAAATGGATGAATAAGTTTGGATGATATATTTCATGGATGGATAGAGTTTATGGATGAATGAAGTTTAGGACATCCATTCAAAATCTCATCTAGTTTTACGAAAATTTCTCTATGAGCAACATGAAATTTAATGGGAAAAAAAATTATGTTAGTTTACAGTGCTTCATAATTCATGCCGCAAAAAAATATACCTTTCAAGAGTGAAGATGAATCACTAAACTACAAGATTTTAAAGAAGTCAAAAGAGGTTCTTCTGTGCCAAAGAGCCTATTAGGCCCATTTATTTCTTTATTTTTTTGTCTAATTTTTTTGATTTTTTTTTCCGTTCCCAACAACAAGTAAAACATGTTTCAAAATATTTTTCCTCAACAAATTCTACTATTTCTACAAGTGAAAATCGTTGAACTTCACAAGTTTTTTGTAAAACCCAAAAGGGTTCCTCCGGTACCAAGGAGCCATTTTGGCCCTCCAAAGTTTTGTGTAGTTTCAAAGTTAAACTATAAAAGAGGCAATAACTTGCTATAACTACTATGACCAAAACAATAAAAACTTAGACATTACTATTGCGGAGTAGGAGCTGTACTTCATTGAAACTAAGACTTGGTGCATGTATATACTTGTCGTCTTCCAGGTTTGCCTTGTACAAGAATCTATATACATAATACAAGTGTTTGCAATTCACTCACGCTTTGCGATGGCATAATGCTCCACTGCGATGAAGATTATAATGGAAGCAAGAATTTTAGTATTCAAAATTACATAAAATTTTGGAGTGCCAAATGGGCACTTTGGTACCGAGGTGCCATTTTTCCCCTCACTCAAATTGAAGTGGAAGCAAGAATTGTAAAATTATGTAAAACTGTAGTGAAAGCAAGAATTTATGTATTCAAATATATGGAGAAGTTTGAAGTGCCAAATGGGCAATTTGAATAACCCTTTAAGGAGAATTTTTCTTAATGGGCGATAATATAAATATATATTTTTTGTAAGTTTGTATTTTTTCTTTTGGTTTCCCTTGGTTTCGCCCTCAGGGCACTCCTCGGTACCGAGGAGCCCCTAGGCCATGGATTTTTTTTATTTTTTTTAAATTTATTTAAATTTTCTTTTACTCCTTGGTTTCGCCCTCCGGGCACTCCTCGGTACCGAGGAGCCCCTCTGTTATTTTTTTATTTTTTAAAACTTTTATTTTTTTTAATTTTTTTTTTGGTTTTTTTGGTTTCGCCCTCATGGCCCTCCTCGGTACCGAGGGACCCTTTGGCTGGTTTTTTTGTTTTTTTGTTGTTTCGCCGTCATTGCCCTCCTCAGTACTGAAGAACCCTACGGCTGGTTTTTTTGTTTTTTTGTTTTTTTGGTTTCACCCTTAGGGCCCTCCTTGGTACTGAGGAGCCCCTTGGCTGGTTTTTTTTTTTCTTTCTTTCTTTTTTTTACTAATATTTTAGAAGTTGCTATATTTTAGAAGATGAATCAGTGAACTACAAGATTTTAAAGAAGTCAAAAGAGGTTCTTCTGTGCCAAAGAGCCTACTAGGCCTATTTTAATTTTAATTTTGTGTCTAATTTATTTTATTTATTTTCCCGTTCCCAACAACGGGTAAGACATGTTTCAAAATATTTTTTCTCAACAAATTCTACTATTTCTACAAGTGAAAATCGTTGAACTTCACAAGTTTTCTGTGAAGCCCAAAAGGGTTCCTCGGTACCAAGGAGCCATTTTGGCCCTCCAAAGTTTTGTGTAGTTTTCAAAGTTAAACTAAAAATGAGGCAATAACTTGCTATAACTACTATGACCAAAACAAGGAAAACTTAGAGATTACTATTACGGAGTAGGAGCTGTACTTCATTGAAACTAAGACTTGGTGCATGTATTTACTTATTGTCTTCCAGGTTTGCCTTGTACAAGAATCTGTATATATAATACAAATGTTTGCAATTCACCCTCGCTTTGCGTTGGCCTAATGCTCCACTGCGATGAAGATTATAGTGGAAGCAAGAATTTTAGTATTCAAAATTACATAAAATTTTGGAGTGCCAAATGGGCACTTTGGTATCGAGGTGCCATTTTTCCCCTCACGCAAACTATGTAAAGTTATAGTGGAAGCAAAAATTTTAGTGTTCAAAATTTCATAAAAGTTTGGAGTGCCAAATGGGCACTTTGGTACCAAGGTGCCATTTTTCCCCTCACTCAAATTGTAGTAGAAGCAAGAATTGTAAAACTATGTAGCATTGTAGTGAAAGCAAGAATTTTTGTATTCAAATATACGGAGAAGTTTGAAGTGCCAAATGGGCAATTTGAATAACCCCTTAAGGAGAATTTTTCTTAATGGGCGATAATTTTAAGTTAATTTTTTTTTGGTATTCTTTTTTTGGTTTCCCTTGGTTTCGCCCTCAAGGCACTCCTCGGTACCGAGGAGCCCCTCAGCCGTTTTTTTTTTTTTTCGCCTTTCGCCTTTCGCCCTGAGGGCACTCTTCGATACCGAGGAGCCCTTAGGTTGGTTTTTTTTTTATTTTTATTTTTATTTTTAATTTGGCCCTCATGACCCTCCTCGGTACCGAGGAGCCCTTTGGCTGGTTTTTTTGTTTTTTTGTTTTTTTTTGGTTTCGCCCTCATTGGCCCTCCTCGGTACAGAGGAGCGCTTCGACTGGTTTTTTTTGTTTTTTTGTTTTTTTTTTTCACCCTCAGGGCCCTCTTCGGTACCAAAGAGCTCCTTGATTAGTTTTTTTTTCTTTTTTTTACTAATATTTTAGAAGTTGCTATATTTTTTTAAACTATAAGTTGAGCAATCATTCATCTACATTCATCTATCTACATTCATCCATCTATCTACATTCATCCAAATATCCTCCACATAGTTTATTTCGGGGTTTTTTAATCCAACTTTCTCCCATTTTGATATTTTTTCATACCACAGAAATAGGTCACAATATAAAATTGTTTCTTGTAAAGCACCCCAAATCTGTGGTTATAGGGTGCCCAACTGAAAAAAATAGATTGCTTACTACTCAGTGCTCACCGCTCACTGCTCACTGCTCACTGCTCACATTCTAGCATTCTTGCTACGAGGGTACGTTCCTAACATTTTCCATCTAAAAACATTCGGGTGTCAAGTATGGGTCCCCACAACTGAACCGCAAAAAAAGACCATTAGTACCCATTGTCATGAAGGCATGTACATAGGATTTGACTCCCAAAGCATCATCCGATATGTGTCTCCATCTACAGGAAACCTTCTATTTGCTAGATTCACAAATTGTAAGCTTGTAGAAGACGTTTTTCCTTCGATACCAACTAAAAATCCATCTCCCAGACTAGAATTCTAGGCTCCCAAAACATTCACCTGAAACCCTGATCCCCGAGCAGCCCTATCCAAAGTTGAAGTGAAGAAATTTCTTCAACTTCAGACCTTAACTGAGAAGTTTTCTAGTAGCTTCAATGCATGACCCCGTAACATCTGAAATTCTCTACCGAGCACATGACTTCAGCCCATTAGCGTGCTGCCGGTCAAATGTAAATTTGACTGTTCTCCATCTTCCTCGAAAACTCCTCAAACTAAACCCCTAAACCTACACTTTGAAGTAGATTTTCCCACCTCAAATGAAGATGCACAATCAGTAGGAGCCTTCATTACTAGACTGACACTCTCCGATGATGAACCCTAAAGTCTAAAGGAAGCTAAAGTCAACCCCGATTGGCTAGAATGGTCCAAGGCGCTCGAAGCAGAATACAATTTCCTCCAAAAAAAAATAATTTTTGGCCCCTTAGTTACTAATCTCACTCATATACCAATCGGTTTTAAACTGATTTTTACCTAGAAACGAGATGCAAAAGGAAATATCATCCGTTTCAAAGTACGCTTAGTCGCCCAGGGATTTATCTAACGACCAGGGATTGATTTTGAATTTACATACTCCCTAGTCATGGACAACACCTCCTTCCGATACCTCCTAAGCCTTGCTGTCCATTTCTCTTTAGAAACTCAGTTTCTAGATGTGGTGACTGCCTTCCTCTACGGACCCTTAGGCGTTGACATCTATATTGAACCCCCTTCTGATTTTGTCCCCGAGACCAAGCCGGAGACAACATCGCCTGCTCACAATTCAGGCAAATTCTCCGGACTTAAGCTACAGTGAGCCCTTTATGGACTCAAGCAAGCCGGACAAATGTCATACCAACACCTCCATGACAACTTTCTAAACCATGGTTTCCAACATGATCCAACCCTTCCGTGTACATGCATACTCAAGGACGCTAATGGTTTTGTGATCATCGCTGTATATGCCGATGACCTTAACTTAGTTAGAACAGTGCGTGCATGCAAATTTGCCGTGAAGCTCCTCACAAGACCATTTGAAATGAAATTACTTGGCAAGACAACCTTTTGTCAAGGCCTTTACATTGCTCACCTAGCCGATGGGAGCATACTCCTCCATTAGACATCATACACCCAACGACTTCTCAAAACATTCAACATGGATCACGCAAACCCTCTTGCAACCCCAATGATCGGCCAAAGCAAGACGATTGACGACCCTTATCGCCCTTGCGAGGAGGAGGAGTTCACTAACAAAACCAAGTACCCTGCAGCGGCCAGAGCTCTACTCTACTTGTCCACATATACAAGAGCGGACATAGCTTTTGCCAGAAGCGTAATGGCGAGGCACAGCCAGAAACCTACCACGAGACATTGGAACAGAGTAAAACACCTTTTCTGGTACCTGTGAGGGACAGAAGGTATGGGACTTTACTACACGTAGGGTGGAAAACTTGAGATGATTAGATATGCTGACTCCGGATTCAAGACCGATGAAATTTCCAACAAATCACAGACATCTAACATTTTTATCAAGAACAACGGCCTGATTTCGTGGAAGTCAGTCAAACAGATGATAACGGCAACATCCACGAAGTACGCGGATCTTATTGTGCTTCATGAAGCAATGCAAGAAGTGGTATTGCTGCAAACTATGGACAAGATCCTTATGAAGCAAAGTGGACTCAGTCCAAGCAAGGGATCAACTATTGTTTTTGAAGACAACACAGCATGTATCCCACATGTCACGGCAGGCTTCAACAAAGCTATTCGAACCAATCATATCAGCCCTTAAATTTTTGGATTTATTCAAGATCTCATAGAATCAAGACACATAGACGTCAAGAAGATTGAATCCGCCAACAACATTGTCGACATGCTCACCAAAGCGCTACCTGCATACAAGCACAAAGAGCTAATGAAGAAAGCAGGAATGCAACTTCTATACGAATTTCTTCCCTAGTAAGTTACACTCTTTTTCTTTGTTGAGATTTTCCCTCAAAAGGTCTTTCTTAGGGTAAGTTTTTTAATGAGGTAACTGTAGAGCCAAAATGACAAAATTAGCTTTTTTCCGAAAATTAAGTGTAAAAAGGGTTGTAGATATATGGAGAATTAAAAAATTAATGATTAAGTTTACACTAAGTAGTTAATTAAGTGGAAAGTACCTATTCATATCCAAGAATAAGGAAATAATGGGAAAAGGGTTGAATTCGCACCCTTTGGGTAGGGTGTACCTTTTCATGAATAGATATAAAGAGATGTGAAGATTTAGTGGAATTAATCTTAATGGTTAATACTAGGGAAAACCTCTTTCCAAGAGTTGTACCTCTTGGATGTTGAGTAGAATGACTAGCTTGAATTTTTAGCATTCTTGGCCATTACCATAGAAATTCCTTGGAGGAAGATTGGAGTGAGCCCTAGCTTTAGGTGAAAGAGCTAGTTGATGACTCTTAATGTTGTAAGAGTATTTAATTTTATATATGAATATATAATGGTTATTGAATTTGCATATGTAGAGTCTTGTAACTTGAGTCATATGTATAATTGCAATAATATATGAACTTCATTGCATAAATTTGACATTGTGTGTTGTAAATGCAATTGCATGCATTAGGTATTAATTGTGGATAAAATTCCTATGCATGAATGCATTGTATATTTATTCTTCATGGAATAAGTTAGGGAAATACCCTAACTACTAAGGTCGTGTGTGTGACCTTGTGTGTGTGTTGGAGCAATAATTATAATTGTGAAGATTAATGGAGATAATGTGGAATTAAGTGACTTAGTGCATGAGATGTGTGATGCATAAGTACTTAATAAGATCTCAAGTGTGAGTGAGCATAACTTGAGTATCATAAGAATAAGAGTGGAGATCTTATTCATGTTAATGCAATTTATGCAATAAACATCAAGAGTGGCATACCTTGATGCATGGCAAGAGTGTCATATTATGCATACCAAAAAATTGGCATTAAGTCTAACCTTAATAGAAGGGATTCTCTAAGGTAGGCTAAGTTGTGAGTATTTAAGAATCTATCATAAGAGAGAAAATAAGGAACAAATCCCAAAGAAAAACTTAAGAAGAAAATATAAAAACTTAAGAATCTTAAGTCCAAGTTTGGATACATAAACTTATGAAGAGTGAGACCTTAAGTACCATGAGACCCTTAAGTTTAAGGGCTTGGACTTAAAGGTTCGTATGAGTGAGAATACGGGACAACATTTGCAGTTAGTGAGATGCATTCTCGGTTCTGGAAGTCTTAAAGACAGAAACTTAAGAACACTGTAGGACCGAATTGGTCTAGACAGTGCAGGTTCTTAAGAATCAGTCCTAAGTGAGAAAGTGAGTGCTTAAGAACTCAAGGACAGAAACTGTGTTCTTAAGAACATGGACCCGACCGAGAGAGAAGTCTTAAGTAAAATTCAGACATCTTAAAGACTAAGTGGTACGAGTAAGTGTGGAACACCGTGGTCTTTAAGGGATAATTGTGGGTAAGTGAACTTAAGTGGAGACTTAAGAGGTGAACTCCTTAAGACTTAAGTTAACTTGTGTATGGGATTTTTGAGACTAACCATTGTCTTAAGAACGTGATCACGTGGACCGAGTGGACGGACGTGAAAAGTGGAGCGTTTTTGCATGAGGTAAGAATGTGAATTCTTAAAGATTGTAATTAAAGAACCAATGCAATGAGACTTAATGGAAACTTCCATTAGCCCAGTGTGGCAAGTGTTTAAGGATTAGTGGCATAAGCACAATCTTAAAAGGACTAATGTTCCGTTTTAAGGCACGAGAGATCCTTGGGGTTTAGACTTTGTTTGTGGATCCCTTAAGAGTGATGCTAACAGCCCTAATTTCCTAAAAATAGATAGATAACCTTAAGAATTAACCAAAAAGATAGCTTTAACGACACAATTAATGTCCAATTACTTAAAACTAGGCGTATGATCATCCCCGTAACGAATCCTATGAGGTGTGGGTACACTTGGGTGTTTCATTAGAGTGGTGAAAAACCACTCTACAGTAACCCTGGATCGAAGATGAGTGTTGAGATAGCAATCCTATGATTAATCCAGGGTTGCTCAACTACCTACCTAGATAGTAATTAGGGAATCTCGGTTGTTAGCCACCCTATCTACCTCATTAACTGGGCCTCTTAATACAAAACCGTCCATGTACCAAACCACCTTACTATAAATATAATCCCCTGCCTCCAACAGGGATCATTCACTATTCACTTCATCTCTTTCCTCACAGTTGATCCACAATCGAGGCTCTTTCAAGATTGCCCAAGCTCATTCAATGGTGGACAATCCACCAATCGACGCCATTGAGGTACATTTTTGAGAATGTACCTCCATTGCAGGATACATGGACAAAGGTGCGTGAGGATAGGACATACATCCATCACCTTCTTGGTCCCCTCATGTTTGTAGATGTCGCGGCGATGGGCTCCTAAGCTCATCAACAATGTTGGACTTGGACTAAGAAGAAGAAGAACGCCGGTCTCCGAAGGAGGCCGGCGTGAATAAAGTGTCCATTCGTTCCACTACTACGACCAAGTCCATCGGACAGGGAATTAGTGAACTGGAACTACTTCCCCCTTTCAAGGGTAGACCAACTTGGACCAACATGGCATCATCGGCAACACTCACCTTTGCACTTGCTCAAGTGCAACGGCCCGTGCGCCGTGAGGTTGATGACATCTTGGACGACCACCGTATTTCCATGGAGGTTACCAAAAATGTTGAGCCACCATTGGCCGTGGTGAACCGCGTTGGCTTCACTCGAGGGGCATTTCCCACGTTCATGTGCTACTCGGGGTCCTTTGCCTTTAAGACACACGGTCTGGGTATGGTTTGAAATTCTACTTCCCAAACTTACGAAGAGCCTTCTGCCGATGAGACGGAGCGGGCGATGGATTTTTTAACAGGCACCACCGCCGCACCAAATTTCTCGAAGGGCCTACGTCGTTACGTGATGGGTCAGACCATTGACCTCAACACTCTTGTTTGAGTTTGTGGCCTTTGTTTTGCCATTCAGCTATGTTTGCGTGACCATTCACGCCTACTGGGGGCGGACCATGGAGTTTGATGATTGGCCTTTGGATTTGAGGCCACATCTTATCGGTGTCGAGGCATGGAGGGTACGAGCATTTATACGTTCGTATCGTAGTTATTTTGCCTATAGTGTCGATGATTTGGAGGGCTATAGAGGCAAGCTCATTCACATTCAGTTAGAGGACGACCATGCAATCTTTCGACGACCGTACAAGCTCAGTCTTTTAGAGAAAGTTGGGGTTCACGCGGGTTGTCTGTAGTTGTTGGCCGCGAGCTTGATTGAGCTCTGTAACGGGGAGTACGCTTGTGCCATGGTTATGCCATCAAAGAAGGATATCTTTGAAAACTTGACAGAGAAGCGGATGTGTGGGGATTATAGGCCGGTTATTCGTTTGACCAAGTCACACCAATATTGCATGCCTTTGTCATATGACTTATTTGATGGGGTGGGCCATGCTAGAGTATTTCGTACTCTAGATTTGCGGTCTGGTTATCACCAATTACCATTGATGGTGGATGATTGGGTGAAGACTACACTTTGAGGAATTGATCACAATGGAAGAGATCAGCTCTATCATTGGAAGTTTCTCCCATTTGGCCTTAAGAATGCACCCACTGAGTTTCAGAGGGTGATGGACCAGATGTTGATCGATTTACCGTTTACCCGATGCTACATTGATGATGTTATCATTTTTAGTAATTGCAAGTCCATTTCTCTTATCCTAAACACCTCCATTACTTGTGATTTTTTGCATGCAATCATGCCTAATACAAGGTAAAACATACATTTGTAAAACTTATGCAATGTGTTGTGAATAAGTATACAATTATCTTGCGCTAAAGTACGCTAATCTTGTCCATACAAGGGAAGAAAAAACCATATTGTAGTCTTCGGATGCATTGATCTTACAATTTGTGCAGTTAAAGTTTAAAAAATTGTTTGAGTGCCTTTTTGTAGTAATTGACTTGAAGATCCTACAATTCAAAATAGTAAAAAATTTGTTTCGGTTATTTTTCATCTTGGAGGTACAATTTTGAGGTCGTTTTGGTGAAACATTATCTCCGCCTTTTAGGGATTAATCAAACTCCCAAGTAGGGTTTTATTAGGAACTAGAAATTATCCTAGGTGCTATAAGAAATAATACTTTAAATACGACGGAAAAAAAGAACTCTCCCAATCAACAATTCCTAAAATGGCTAAAATTAGTTGAAAAACAAGAAGAAAAAAAATGTGGCTGCTACTAGCACACTATGAAAAATTGAAAAAATAATGAAATTTAGCCAAAATATTGACCAACATTATGACTATTTAGCCACCCTTGGAGATTATATCTATAGGTACTAGATAGGTATATCACAAATATTGTAGGATATCCTCTAGGTATTTCCATGTATTGAATAGCTTACCTAACTCCTTCAAAGTGCATGTTGTAGCATTTTTTGAAATTCATTTTGGAATTGCTGCTCCCCATTCCAACTCTAAAATTTGGATAGTAAATAGTGATTCCCAAATTGGCTAAAATTGGTTGAAAAGCTACTACAAACGTGGCTGCTACTAGTACACTAGATTCTTTTAAAACCAATGAAACATAGCCAGAATGCTACACATCATATAAATATTTTGCCTCCTTTTGAAATCATATCCACATGTATCACATAGGTTGGTCACGGATCTTGTATAGTATCACATAGGTATATCATGGATCTTGAAGGGTATTACATAGGTATATCATGGATCTTGCAGGGGTCATTTAGGAATATCATGGATATTGTAGGGGTCATTTTGGTATATCACGGATACTGGAGGGTATCTCCACACCCCATGTGCTTGAATTCCATACCCAATGGTCAGATTTGGCTTTAAATATATCTAAAAATAGATGTCATTTTTTTTTGAAAAATCTTCTTTAAAAACTTCAATTTTTTAATACACGATGAAAAAAGGATATTGAAGAATAGTCCATTTAGAACTTTAGCAAACGTCTATTTTTAGAAATGAATAATTATTCGGCGCATGAGTGCCGATTTCGACCCTTGGTATGGTAGCTTACCAAACTCCTTCATAAATTGTAGGTTGTAGCATTTCTGTGCATTTTCGTAAATTCAATAATGATCGCTGTTCCAACCCTAACTTTAGGGTAAGAAAACCTAATTCAAGGTAGGAAAACCTAATTCAAGGTAAGAAAACCTAATTCAAGGTGAGAGAGCCACTGGCAACCTGAATAATAAAAGAAGAAACCCAAAACCCAGCTGGCCTCTGGGACCTCTGCCAGTGTTACCATCCACGGCGTTCAATGACCTTTACCTTCGACAGTGCTCCTGCCATCCCTGAATGGGGAAGATCCGTTTCCTTAGACTCTCTTACTCTTCCCCTCTCAATGATCGTGAATCTCGCTGTAGTGGTAGGGTTTGGGTTTCGAGGTTAGCGAAGTTTTCAGGTGCGGAGGTGGCTTGTTTTCTTTGTGGGTTTTGCTGGTTTTCGAGTTGGGTTGTTGTCCAAGATGGGGCGCATGAAGCCGGCTGCGCTGCTGCAGCACAGTAAGAAGAAGAAGGGCCCGGCGAAGCTCAACATGACCACGGTCGTGGCGGCGGGAGTGGTCTTCATCCTCTGCCTCTCGTCCCTCATGGTCCTGCACAGACATAAAAATCACGGGTGAGCATCAAGGTTTGTAGGTTTGTGAGATTTCTAGGGTTTTGTGTTGGATAGAACCTCCTGTGGTTTGTTGTGGGCTTGTGTTAGTTATGTGTTGGGTTCCCTTTGTAGGGTGTTTTATTCAGGGGTTGTTGTTTTATGAGAGTTTCTAGTGTTTAAAAATCGTTTTGGAAGATTTTGAAATTATTTTTGATTGGGGTGGATTTGAATATTTTTTTCTCTTTCTCTTGTTGTACAATACTGGTTTCTTGGTTCATGAGTGTGAGGTTTTTTTCTAGTGACTTTATATTTGGGAGATAAGAGCGTTTTCTACATTGTGTGAGATTTTTTTTAGGGTTTTTGGATTCTGATTTTGGGTATGTAGAAGGATTTGTGTAGATTGGGTGCTAA
Organism: Bryoerythrophyllum caledonicum; assembly: GCA_963971425.1. Lineage (NCBI taxonomy): Eukaryota > Viridiplantae > Streptophyta > Bryopsida > Pottiales > Pottiaceae > Bryoerythrophyllum > Bryoerythrophyllum caledonicum. The sequence continues at coordinate 17,043,811 of OZ020523.1, read as the reverse complement.
TTTGGTTTTTGTGATTTGTCGTTGCTGCAGGAGCATTGATGGAGGTGACGATATTATCAGAAATGTTGCCGATGATAAGGTGTGTACTCTCAAATGCTGGTTTTCTTGCTCCCGTTGCATCTGGGGTTCTAGATTGGTCGGTTGTTGAGTTTCAAATTGGAAACATTCTCTGTTCTGTAAGTTCATCGTGGATTGCATGTTTTACAGGGTGCTCAGGAGGCTTTCGGTGTTGAAATTACTGCTGCCAAAGTTTTACCTGAGAGTCATCTCCCAAAATATGCGGTATAAACTCTAGCCCCTGACCTGGTATTTCAGATCTCTGAGTAAGAATAGCGCTTAGCTTGGAAAACGAAGGCCTTTTGAGATTCTCAGCTGGTGTGGATGCGATGCCTGTTTCATTTTGGCACATGCATTCAATATGAGAGTTTATTCTTAATTTCTCTGGTGAAAAGGATCATAATCATTGGGATTGGAAGGGGAAGGTAGTCATGGAAACTACAGAATATGGGATGGTGATGTAGGAGTACTGATGATATCACTTACATTGTTGTGATAACAGACCCTGAACACTACGAAGGGATTTATCACTGTGGAGTTTTTTGCGAAGCAGGCACCTCTTACTGTAGAGAATTTCGCCACACACAGGTATTGTTTCTTCTACGATTCAGGGGTTTTGAAGATTTGAAGAGCATAAAGGCACTTAATATACTAATCTCAACACTGTTTTCAAAGTGTGCCCTTACTCTTTTTAGAGCAGACTTTCAGTTGTTTTCATCCGTTTATCAGGGTTTATCTTTCTGTGCAGTGAAAAGGGCTACTACAATCATGTATTATTCCATCGTGTCATCAAGGACTTCATGATTCAGAGTGGCGATCCCGGGGGTGACGGAACCGGTGGCGAGTCAATTTGGGGCGGCAGCTTCAAGGATGAATTCACTGAAGAGTAGGAAGTCTGCACTCAATTGACAACCCTCCACGTAGTTCTGCAACTATGGACAAGATAATGTATTTTTTTTCTTGAACGCCAAGTTTACCCTATTGGTTGCTGTGCAGGTTGACTCACGAAGCATTCACTTTATCGATGGCTAACATAGGCGAAGCGAACTCCAACAGAGCACAGTTCTTTATAACAACACTTGCCACGCCTCATCTAAACATGAAACACACAGTGTTTGGGCGTGTTGTTCGTGGTAAAGAGGTGGTCCAGGTAACGTTCTCACTTCCTTTGAAGTCTTACAGCATTCTGTTGTTGTCAGTATCATATTTTCCACAACCTTCCGATTCGTCACCTTCCCTGCATGTACACGATTTCAATCAATTTGGCAGTTGTATGCCTCTCAAAATGAGAGAGTGAGGTTTAAAGTGGGTGCAGAACACACTACGTTTTCATGTTTAGAGGGCTTCCTGAACTGTCAAAGTTATAAGAAAGTGCCAACTTCACATGTACCAACCGAGATCTGCTTTGTAACGATTTGTGCAGGCAATTGAAAAGGTGGAAACGGATTCACAGGATAGACCTCTTTCGCCTGTTTACATTAACAACATCCGCGTTCATGATGAGCTGTAAGGACGCGTGTGGCACTGCCGAAGTAGCTTCTACATTATTTGATCCGCTAGGTGATGTACGAGGAGAATGGTGTTGGAAACAGCAAGCATTCTCTGACAGTCCTTGATCCGATAGCTGTCTGTGGTTCATTGTGCCACACGACAGGAAACCAGACCCTTCAAGCTTAGAATGAAGTAGTCACCTCGACACGAGAGCTTAGTTGTTGTACCATTTCTGTCTGCAGATCTAGTGCAGGTGGGTGTACAAGTGAGGAAGGAGATGGAGCCCTTTTTAATCTGTAGCACCGGTGAACGTAGGATGAGTTGGAGTAATTATGGCCCTGGGGGAAACTATTTTTATGTCATACTGCTCTCAGTATGCTCGCTGTACAGGTATTCCCGTACGGTATAAAGATGATCCACACAGACCGCTATGGCTTTTATGCAAGTAGGGTGCGTTGTATAGTACGGTCCCCTTCAGTAACAAAAAACTGCCAGAACTATGAGAAAGCTACAAATTCGACTTGCCACTACGACCTCAAAAAGTTTCAAATCCAAAATTGTATAGGGCAATGGAAAGATAGAGTCTACTTTCATGTTCAAAAGATTTCTTGACAAAATTGTATCATCACACAACAATAGATATCTGATTTGCAAATTAGTTATCACCTAGTGTGCTCTCCTTGAGCATTCATAATAGTCATCATACAGAAAGGCACACTAGAAACAAGTGTTTATAATCTCCACTCACACTTTCCCATGCCCGTTGAATGGTTTCAATAAAATTCTCTTTATTCTTCGGTAGGACCTCTTTTTGTATGGAGTCTTTTTCTATCTTCTAGAGGTTATCAATTAAATAGATAGATATAATCCCCTTTTGTGAATGGATGTAGTTTACAAGAGCCATCAAGTATATTATATTTTATGCACAATGACCCTAGCACCTTATACTCATGGAAGATGGTATTCCAATGCATCATAATAGGCAACGAGGCTTTAGAGAAAAGCCCATTATATGAGCAAGCTAGAATTGCTTGCAAAGTTGTGTACAAAATGAGGTCCTACTCAAGAATAAAGAATAATTGATCATAATCATTCAACAAGCATGGAAAGACATGAGTGAAGAGATTATAGAAATTCTTATTTTTGCATGGCTTTATGTGGAATGGGTGTTATGAATGCTTGAGGCAAACACACTAGATGGTAGCTAGTCTGCTAATAAAAATTCTATTGTTATGTGATCTTACAATTTTGTCAAGAATTTTTTTTGCTGACATGAAAGTAGACTCCACTACCTTCCCAATGCTTCACAATTTTGGATTTGAAGCTTTCTGAGGTTGTGGTGACAAGTCGAATTTACTACTCCTTCATAGTTTCGGCAATTTTCAATGGAAGTAAGGTAGAGGCACCCAATTTCGATTAGCCACCCAATTCCGATTAGCAGAGTATGCATGGATGAAAATGGTAAATGCATGAAATGGTGCATGAAGCAACCCAAAACCAATCATTCAAAATCTGAAAACCAGAGTCACTATTGGCATTGGGTCATGAAGTGTGCAATTTTGGGTTGCTCACCTCAATTGAGCTCTCATTGGTGGCCTTGCCTCGAAAGTCGAACAAGGCCAATCGGCATTGGGTACCTCCATGAGTTGGTCATCCATGGCATGTCTTCTCTCTTTTTACTCACTCTCACTTATTGGCATTGGGCAAAGGAGGGCACCAAATCTCACCTACTCTACAGTTTGATTATGGGCTCTGGTGGTTTTTGAGCTTCTAAATTCTACATCAAATGCAAATCTTTGAGGTTAAATTTGAAAAAATATTTGTTGAGTTTCATTCCTAATTCCGCATCTTTTACATAAATGTTTTTGACATACAATGTCATTTGAGTCCCCGGCTGGCTTAAGTGATCGGGATTGGGTGCCTCCACCTTCTGTATATTTATTGAAGGGGACTGGGACTGTACACTTCCGACTCTGTCATGCCTCGATGGTTTTGCTACTTTACCATTATGCATAGCTCCAGTTTCCACGGGGACTCATTCCTTGTTATCGACACTCTTCTTTGTGCTCTATGTTACCCACTCCAAATCTTGTGGTGCTCATGTAGCGCAGAATATGACACTCAGGTGATACTTAGGTGATGCCCAGGTGGTACTTAGGTGATGCTCAGGTGATACTTAGGTGATGCTCAAGTGATACTAGTCTAATATCACTATCAGGAGTAAAGGGGAAAAGAACTCCGGTCTCGGAAGTAGGATGACATCAAGAAAATGTGTTTGTTCCACCGTTGAGCATGTCTACAAGAAAATTTAGGTTAGGCTAGTGGTATGGAACTACTTCCCCCTTGGAGTATGCACTATCTATTTAACCTTTAACCCTTAAACGTGATTAGGAACCATGTACATGCACGTATTTTACTCTATAGAATACAAAAATAGATTGAAGTTTAGTAAGACTTACACCTTCAGATTGAAGATTCTTCAACTAACAATTTCATTTGTCATTTCAATATTTGAATATGAACATGTCCAAATATAACACTATACATGTAGAATATTGAGGCCACCAGTGGGACCTTCTGACATTTAAGGGTTATAGGTATTTTTGTCCGCCCATGGAACATTTTCCATTTTGGGCAAGTTCCTATGATGTCAATATTGATCAGAAATATTTAATATGATGTCAATGTGATCAGAAATATGATGTCAATATGATCAGAAATATGATGTCAATATGATCAGAAATATGATGTCAATATGATTAGAAATATGATGTCAATATTTGATTTTTATGAAGATGTGCCACAGTATAAGCTTTGTGGGAAAATAAAATTATTCACATTGGCCTTCTAGAATAAAAGTTATGCTTTTCTATGTATAAATTGTTGGAAGTCTTTTCTAGGGACATCTCTGCAACTTTTGCTACAACCTTCTATAGAGATTTCAATTTCCTAATACAAGTACATAATATTCTTTTGGTTGAGATCATCTTTAGTAAAAATTCTATTTTGACACAAGTCAAACATTTTCACACATTGTCAGACACAGTATCAAACAATCTTTTTCAACTCTTTATAAAAGCTAGAGATATTTTTAATTTTCCAATAATTTTTAGGTTTTTTTAATTACTGAACAAGATGTGGTATGAACCTTAATTTTGACCATTTGGATTCTCATTCTTAAGAAAGAAAGAAGAACTCCGGTCTCCAAAGGAGGCCGGTGTGAATAAAGTGTTTGTTTGTTCCACCACAGACAAAGACTTGGTAGTATGGAACTACTTTCCCTTCTCTAAGAGTAAACATTATAAAATTAAAGACAAATAATAAAAATCATTAAGGTGGGGGCACATAATCTTGTGTATTGAAATAAATTTGGTGACTAGAGTGTTTGTGCTTATGGACATGTTTTCTAGATCTTTGGTTTTGATTTAATCGGGGGTCATGTAGGTCGGGTAGGGGTTGGTTATTTTCCAATCTTTGCTTATCAAGGTGAATGGACATGGCATGTTGAATAGCAATAGTGTTAATGTTTTTGAAGGTCTCTTCAGTAGACGCAATTGGTATTTTGAATGTGTCTTCAACTACTTCCACAAAGGGGATATGGGTTGCAGCTCTGGGCCTGGCCGAAATCACTATTAGCGGGTCACAACCTTCCAACTGAGTGCAATAATTTCATTCTCATTCTATAACAAATTTGGTTTATAAAAAAATACAATGTTTGGTGACAACTTCTGAATCATTCCTCATTGTAAAATTATTCCAAATATACTACATCCAACCTTTGCCCTTCAAAATTGTTGTACAGTAGGATGACATTCAAATAGGCGTTTAGGCGATTCTAGGGATAGTGTCCTACACCGTTGCCAACTTTGACACCCTCTTGAGGTCAAAAGAATTGTTACTTTACCATGAAATTTTGGTGATAACATGATCTTTATGTTGAAAAGATGCGTACCAAATTTCAATTCCAGAAGATTCATACAAAAAAAGTTATGCAAGATTTACCAACATGGGGTAGCTATGATAAAAGTTTCACATCTACCAACTTTGACACCCTCCCAAGGATTGAGGAAATTTTTTTGCCCATGAAATTTTTGGAGTAAATTTTTTTTTTTTTGTTTACATGTGTGGAAAATTTCAAGTCCAAAAGATCTACAAAAAAATAATAATATTCCAAATCTACAAACATGTGTAGTTTTGAGAAACAAAAGGGAAAACCATTTTACTACTTCCAACTTTGACACCCTCCCTAGGGCTGAGAATTTGTTATTTCAACATGAAATTTTTGGCACACGGTCACCTTTATGTTGATAACATGTGTGAAAAGTTTCAAGGCCAGGAAATGTATTCAAAAGAAGATATTCAAAATCTACTAATATGGGGGTTAGCTGTGAGAAAAGTTTCACAGCTGCCCACTTTGACACCCTCCCAAGGATTAAAAAAAAATCATTTTCCTATGAAATTTTGGACATGAAACTACTTCCATGTTGATTTCAATTGCAAAAAACTCCCAAATCCAAAGGACCCACACAAAAAACATATTCCAAATCTACCAACATGTGTTGTTGTGAGAAACAAAGGGGAAAGCTTATCACTACTTCCAAGAAGAAGAACGCTAGTCCCCAAAGGGTCCGGCCTGAATAAAGTGTCTATTCGTTCCACCACTAAGACCATGCCCACCAGACAAGGAATTGGTAGTATGGAACTACTTCTCCCTCTCGAGGGTAGACACTATGTGTCAAATAACCAAAATACACAAGTAACCAACCATATCCAAGGAGTAACAAAGGAAAAAGGGAGAGGGGAGAAAAAGGAGGAGAGCATCGAGAGGGGGGGAATATTGGGAAGGGGGGGTGTGTTTCTCAACGTGGGAGGTTTTTGAAGCTTTAAAGATAAGAAAGTAATGGGTAATGTTATGGGGGGTCTTGTATGATGGGGAGGGCTTGGTTGTTTTCAATTTTGCGTTTGAGTAGTAGAAAGGACATAGCATGTTGAATGGAAATGGTGTTAATGTTATTGAATGTGTGTGAAATTGTTTTGATGGGGATTTTTAAGGTATCTTCAAGGATTTTTATAGACGGGATAAAGGTGGTGGCACGAGCGCCGGCTGTGATTACAATAAGAGGGTCCACTTTCCATCCAAAGGTTGTGATGTTGTCAATAAGGGGTTGGTATTTATTCATTTTGTTTTCAATTGTTTCTGGGGAAAATCTATCATTACAATATGTGAATTCGATGAAATGAATGGTATAGTCTTGGTTAATGTGGTCGGGTGGGGGGTCATTGTATGGTAGGCCTCTGACGCAAAGTATGTCTGGTTTGAGTCTAGTATTGCAATGACAACGTTGAGTTACACATGTATATGGAAGTAGCCAAGGGGGGACCGTATTTTCTTGTGGGTTGTTATGAAAGGTGCCGGCATTTATGAGAACAAAACATCGCGATTTGTTATGGGAGGATATTAGTTTTCAAATTTCCCATACCGCTTTGTTATGTCTTTTGACAATTAAGGAGTGTATGTGATGGTTTTGGCATTTAAGTAGAACATGGAGCTATGTGTCGGGGTCTGTGGAAGTGCATATATGGGACATGTTATAGATGGGAATCTTTCTATTCCAAAGAAGAGTTGTTTTTAGGCGTTTCCCATGTATTGATGTGTACGGAATTTGATGAGGCATGTTTTTTGTGAGTCGGAAATGATGGGATTCTTCCTGGAATTTGTAGAGAATTCATTGTCTATTTTGTTGTTGCTAGTCCATTTTTCTATTTTAGAGAAGTTTTCTGCGATTGTGTCAAGGTTGTTATAGAGGTCTTGTTTCTGGAGATATTTTTTCAAGAATCTAACTGGGCCTTTATTGGGGGTATCTTTTTTAGAAGGCCAATCTTCTTTTTGAAAGTAGTATGGGGTAGCATGGGCATGTTTGTATGGATCTTTGGCATTTTTATGCGTTTTTTCGTAGGCTTCTTTTGCTAGCTTATATGCTTGTTTGTTTCCATCAATATTGGCATGGGCTCTAACTTTGTGAAGGGTTGTCCTTTGTGTTCAATTTTGTGACATTTGGACCATTGACATTAATATAGTTTGGTCGGGGTGGCTATTGTGGAGGGTGGGTGTGTTATTTGGGTGTTTAGTAGATAAAGTGCATTGATACAGTCAGTGAAAATGTGTGCGGGTTCATTGTTGTATTTTATTGTGATGATTTGTAGTGTTTTGTGTATGGCCATAAGTTCTATTCTAAGGATATTTTGTAGTCCATGGAGTCTTTTGGCTAATTTAATTTCTTTGATAGGATTATATATGCCATAGCCACCTTTTTCTTTGCACCAGTTTCCCAGGCTAATTTGTTCTGGCGGTTTGAAGGAGCCATCGGTATAATAGACTGTAGCTATATGCCGGGTCAAATTTTGGTGAGATTAGAGTTTGGTAGTTTGGGAGAGGTGGAGGTATTACAAGGTAATCTAATGTACTATTGATGTAGTTTAGTTTTGACCATTTTTTGCTTCGGTTTTTGGGGGTTTGTCTAGTTGATGGTGGGGTCATTTTTGTGTATAGGCGGTGTATGTTTAGAGTATTTACTATGAAGGTGAGTTCGGCAAACTGTTCGAAGGTGCCAAGGGTTTGATTTTGGTGGTGGACACATATTATTTGTAATGTACATGGTTCAATCCGGGGCTTTTTTAGCTCGGGTGGAATAGTCGGTTCTTTGTATGGAATTGAGCCTGCTTCAAATAGTGCAAGGATATGAGAGTCTGGAAATGGGCTTGACTGTTGGTTAAAGTATTTGTACCAATTTTTGTCCGGTGCTTCAAATAGTGCAAGGATATGAGAGTCTGGAAATGGGCTTGACTGTTGGTTAAAGTATTTGTACCAATTTTTGTCCGGTGTGATAATGAGTGTAGATGTGTGGTGTGGATCATTTTTGGTAGCAAGGCGGGCCCAGTGTAGTGCTTGTCGAGTTTCTTCCTCATTGTGAGGGTGAGCTATACCATTACCGACCCATTTATAGTCAAGGCCTTTCCCAAGGAACCAATTATTTTATCTCTTTCAAATGGTGAATAGAATTTTTTTAATTTGGTGGAACATGTGACGGGGGAAGAAAGTATGATTGTTCGATGTTAAAGGATGAAATTAATGAGTCTAGAATGGGTGTGGGTATTGTGTATTGTGCACTTTTGAGGGGATTTTTTTTTGGAATGCAATGTTTATATCTTTTGTATAGCCAAATTAGTTTGGTTTCAATTGGTTGGGTTGTTGGTTCAATGTTTGTAGGAGTTTGTAGTTTCAAATTGTATTGATTCCATAGCCATTGGAGTCTAGTAGTGGGAATTGTGTGTAAATGTTGGCAATTTTCTTCATATAGATGGGCTTGATTGTTCTTTGTTTTAATCGTGTTCAAGAATGTGAGAATATTGTTTTCGAGGTTACATTCCATTGTATAGATGTTTAGGAGTGGAATGATTATGGCTGGAGTTACGGATCTTGAGTCTTGTAATTGTTCTTGGAGGTGGTGGGCTTGAATGATTTCCAAGTAGAATTTTTTTTTTTTTTTTGATAGTATTGTTTTAATTTTTCAGTGTTATATGTGGAGGTATTATGGTTGTGTCTTGAAAAGAGGTTTCTTTGAGGAAGCCATTTGTTGAATGTATTGTTATTGTGTTGCCATTGGCATAAATATCTTGTATAGGTATTTTGTATATTGTTGGTATCTAGATGTTGTATATGTTCATGGCGTATGATGTTATTAATAGGGTATATGGTCGGATTTTTGGAGATGTATGTTGGGCGACGGGGGTGGTATGGGTGTAGAGGGTTGGGAGGGTGGATTGATGGTAGAGTAGTTATGGGGAAAGCTATTTTGCGAGCGTAGAGTCACGTGCGGGGAGCAACGAGCCTTCGTTCGCGAGCCCAAAGTGCAAAAAGTAGAGAGTTTTAGGGTTAAAGGTAAAAGTTAAAGGAGAAGTAAAAGTCAAGGTTTAGAATAGGGTCCTATAGCCATGGAAATTGGACAAGATTTGGAGATTGAAGTGTTGTTAAGATGTACTTTGTATTCACTAGAAGTGAAATTAGAATAGAGAATGACTTATCGAATGGGTATTACTACCCTTATATGGTCGTGGATGAATTGGGCTTTGATAAAAATGGTTCTTTGCACAAAATGAGGAGAGCAAAGTTGGATTCCAGATAGAATCTCAACTAGCTATTCATCAAGACTTATAACTATTCAACAAGTAAGTGGGATATAAAGAGTGAGACTGTGAATTTGAATTAAGTGGAAATTTTAATCGTGAGTTCTATGGACTGAGGGACTCCAACCATATATGTGGAACCAATATTGGTAATTAATTCATTTCCTTAAGAAGAACTCACGTTTAGGATTGTAGCTTCAATGGACATAGTGAGGGATCACAAATTGGATTGCTATAGCAAAGATCCAAATGAACTAATTTAGAGTGATTTTGAAGGTTACTTGGAAGAGAAGAGCGTGTTGAGTAGTGCAAGAGTAGTGTTTATATTTTTCATAGTTGGAGAATTCTATCCGTTGTAGAGTTTGAATAGAACTATTATTGAGTTTGAATCGGATGAAGAGTAGAACTCAAAATTGACGACTCTGAAACAATGCAGTGATGCAATTTGATCAAAACGGCGACATCAAGTTAGAAATGGAGTCGCAACCCAAAGTCATTATGTCCTTCAATCAATGTCAATGTCGGCACTCTCTTTACCGAAGTGTTGCTGCGCACTGCAGCATCCCTATGGAACCAATGCCGATGTTGCCACACTCTCTACAAAGGTGTTGCGTTCATTAGCAACTCCGACATGGATTTCATGAACGAAGACAAAAAAATGAGTAAATTGACATAAGTGCAAAAAGTGGAAAAATGAATTCAATTTGAAGGACAAAGTTATTCAGATTTGGTAGACAATCGTGAACACCAGACAACACTTCCATTTTCTTCCTTAAACTTGTGGGCTCCATGAAGATTGAAGTAGGATGTGATAAAATGAAGCGGGAAGCAGATCTACCGGACGCCACCTTCCTCTTTAATTTCCATATAACAAAGAAGAGGGGACTTCATCCATCCTATATCAACGGTGGTGGGCCAGACTGATGGCTCCGGGCAATGACCGCAACAGAAAAGGTAATGTGGACTAGATCAATGATACATATGTTGACACTCAATTCCACTACCGCGAGGGCCGCATTATCAGCGGCATACTTTGATGTCATCTTAGCAATAGCAATTTGAGCAAGGAGCTTCATGCTCACTTTGGCCTCAGCAACGACAACCTTCAACTTCATAGCAGCTTCTGCCTCCGCGGCTATTTTTGCCTCCACCACTGCTTTCTCTATCTTAGCCTTGTCAGCTTCAGCCGCCTTCTTCTTTTTTCTCTCGTCTGCCTCACAGACGCCGCAGTATCCGGCGGAGGAACCACAACCTTAGTGCCAACTTAATTGGACTAATGTCATTTAAGAGTTTGATGTCAACAATAGGGGCTTGGTCACTGGGTAGTCGAAGTATCACCCGCATTTATGCTAGTGCGAGTGGGCCCACTTCTTTGGGAAGTTTTCGGTTATGATGGAATTTTCACCACTACAATCAAGATAACTTTCAAAATACGCAGGCATCGTTAACGCCGCCTTCCTTGTATACATGATGTAGAATAAGTATCTGTATAAGACCCGGGTCATGGCCTATGAGAGTCCAAACTACAACTTTGCAAAGCGGTTCTTGTATACATCCTTCACACCCAACTTATCCATAAATGCCAAGTCCTATAGCTGAACGCGCATCTGTTCCTTGTAATTCTTAATTGATGGAATCAGACTCTCTTCAAAAGCCTAAGTGATGAAAGTCAATTCTCACTCCAAGTTCAAATCATGTAAAATCAAACAAGGCCTTTATTTCAATTGAAAGCTACAGAAGCATCTCTAGTGAGGTCATATGAACTAATTTAGAATCAAAAATTTTGGGGATATAGAAACAAACATGTGCCAACGAAGTCGCCTTCATTAGCTATTCAAAAAGGAATGGTCTGCAAATTTCCCTTCAGGGAATTTCACCAAAACGTACAAAGAAGCCGGCTTCTTCCACCGCTCAAGCCACTTGACCTTTGTGGCCACGTCCATTGCAAAGGTTGAGAGGTATCCCAACTTTTTGAAGACATCTTTGGCTCATCATCGTGATTCTAGTAATGTGGCTTGACTTATTCAACGAACTGTGGAGTATACTTAGGGTCCGCAATTGGCAGCAACTTCCTCAACGTAGATGCCATCTCTGTCTTCATAATCATCACAACTTTGTTAATCGCCTCGTGCAATTTCTCCGTTGTCCACTCAATTGACTTATCAGAATATTGCTCTTGAAACATCTAAGTTGCATGGGAACAATATTACCAAATTGTTTCTAAATTGACGAAGGAAAATTGCATTGGCAAAGGAGGCAATGAAGGATGAGAAAAAAAATACTAATGTTCTGAAACATGGTAATGGCATGTCACAATGCGGAGGCAGCGGATATCGGCAGCTTCCAAGCCGGGACTTGAAACATATTATACGGCCCCTACTTGACGGCAACCGCTTAGCTGCAAGAATTTCTAAGACTACAATTGACCTAAACTAGAAATTGCTTATATTAGCTACCTACAAAGCGGAGGCTGGATTTGAATGTCGGCTTACAAGTCCGCTACTTCAGCAACCCATGGAGACATTGATACCATTCCAAAGAACCATTTTATTTTATAGAACTTCAAAGCATATGCCAACATCTACACCCATGAAGAGGATAGCTACAATGTTCAGAAAGGAAACCTCCAAAGAAACTGCCGACATTGGCACCTCTCTAGACGGCCCTTGCAATTTTCATTAAGGGAACCTCCAAAAGGGCACCCGATATCGGTGCCTTTGAGAGGACCTCTCAAATGTATATTAAGAGAACCTCCAAAAGGGCCGCCAACATTGGCATCTCTCTAGAGGACCCCTTCAATGTATATTAGGAAACTTCCAAAAGGAGAGCGAATATCAACGCCCTCAAGACAACTCCTTATATGTATATTAAGGAAGCTTCCAAAAGGGCAGCCGACATTGGCTACCTCTAGAGTGTGCAACCACGCTGTGGAAAATTTGATATAGACGGTCCACAGCAAATGGCTACAACTGTCCGGCAAAAGAGGGAACGATTTGTATGTCGCCGCTGTTGATGACATGGTCCGCACATTCATGCAAGTGGTTGCCTACTACCAGTTTCCTAAGGGTGAGAAGCTCGGAACTGGTCCTGACAAAAAAGAACCGCAATTTTGTATTGCCTGTCGTATTGTTCAGCATACCGGGAATGCAAAGGTTCTTTGTGCGGCTCTCGCCACAATTCTTTGTGCGGAATTTTTTTGCACGCGGGATCCTCATCTAGAAGGTGAAGAAGAATTTTTTTTTGGTGAAACGAAAAACAAAACTCCCTCCGTATTCTCAATTTGACTCCTATCGCCCAGACAAGATTTGTTTCTTCCGTCCATGGTTTAGGAGATGGCATAAAAATATGAGATTTGTTGATCTCATAGTTGATGGCTTTGACACACCCTCCTAAAGCAGACCTCTTCCAACCAAGGTTGATTTGTCTAAGACTCCGGCTTCTTTGCCTTTTGTGCAAAATTTGAAATCTATTCATGAGGCTCATTGTGACGAGGAACAATGGCACATTGCAAGACTTTCTAAGACCTCAACAAAAACTTGCTTTGTCATGTAGGGCAAAAAGAAATGTGTAGCAAGGGCTCTGTAGAATAGGCGACCTATGGCTACTCCAACTTATATTGGCCTCATGGAAAATTATAAGAAGACCAGACTAGAAAAGATGTAGTTTTTCTCCTACAGACATAATAATAATTATTGTGTTCAGAGCCCTCAATAACCGTGAGTGGTTTAAAACCCCATCTCTAAACGTCTGGTTGGTGAAGAAGGGCACAAACCTTAGCAGATCCAAGATGCTTGCTCCCGAGTGCGGCGGCTTTAGACTTGCCAAACATGTGGAGATGTATCCTTAAAAGCTATATGTACGCTTTTATGGCAAGTCACGTGACTAGAGCGGTGCGTGGACATATTAGAAGCACTTCTACTACATCTTTACCATAGTAAAGTGGATTTGACCAGGACCTAAATGTCTTTATGTACGCTCCTAGTTTTACGTGGAATGAGATTAAACAAGTCCTTTAGATTTTTCTTCTAATACACTACAGTGTATAAATAAACTTCAGAACTCTATAGGGTACTATTATCTTTCACTTCTACACAAATTACGGTGAGACTAAAAAAGCCACTTCAACATTTTATTCATGACAAGTTTCTTGTATATCACATGAAAATGACGGGATGGATGTTTAGTGCACATGTATTTCACACTTCTAGAATAAATTTTTGGTCTCCCACTCCTCTCTGCACCCCTGTGAGCCTCGTTGTCCCTCTCACAAACATCATGTCCTAGCTCAATCTCTATCAAACTTCCCCTAAACAATATCTCTACCTTGAACTGACCCTTTCCATCTCTAAACCATAACCCTCTCATTTTCCTTGTTTCTCACCATTTCCCCATGTAAACTCTCTTATCCATATCAGTTATTGTCTGTCCATAACAATGCTTTTCACAATCATTTTCTTTTATCCACCTCAATTGTATTCCTGCTATCAACTTTTTGTCTACTCTCTCATTGTCTACCCGTTTATCTTAACTTCTCCTCTATCTTCCTCGCCTTAGAAATCATATCTTTTCATCATTTGATAATCTTATCACCACAGTCATAGGCCTTTCTCTTGATGGCTTGCAATCTTTTCGTCTTGAAGTCTCTTTATTGTCGAAAACTATTTTGGCTTATCTAATGTTTTAGCCACCTACTCCACAGTAATAGGACAGTGACGTACTAAATTTTGTATTTTTTCCCCAAAATAATTTAAGAAACTTTTATTTTTTTCTCAAAACTCCCTACTTTTTGCGTTTTAGGCTCGCAAACCAAGGCTCACGGCTCTCTGCTCGCAACTCTGCGCTCCCAAAATAGCCTCGTCCGGGTAGTTCTTGGGAGATTGTTGTTGTTGATGGTGATGAATGGATCTTGGAGTATATAGGAGTATGGGTGTATGTTGCAAGGGATATCACATGTGGTGGGGCATATTGGATGGCAAAACAGTTGTTTGGCAACATTTAGGGCACTCTTGATTAGTTTGGATGGGGTGAAGCGGAAGTTTTTGAAGTCCTCATTATTCATGATGTGCATTGTGTGTGCGGTTTGGTAAAGTAATTTGTTTTAATTCAAAAATAATTTTTGAGAGGATGTCAGGTTCGGCGCGTTGGAAGGTTTGTGGAGGTTGGTTTATGCGTTATAAACCAACTAGGAGGTTAAGCGGCCCAAGAAAGACCTAGACTCTAGCTCTAGTTATTAATTAGAGTTAGTATTAGAGTCTTTTGACTTTTAGGGCATTGGTGGTGTCTTTTGACACCTCATTTGGGACTTGAAGTCCAAATGACCTCCACATGTAGTTGAAGGAGACTCATCTTTCTCAAGTTGAGTCTCCCACGTGATGGAGTGAAAGAATGCGTGCGTGCATGCACTTCTTTAGCTTCATTGTTATTATGCGATTATTCTTTAAGAATGGCATTGACTTAACTATGTGTAGTTTATGAGTATTTTCTACTTATTTATTACTTCAAAAAGATCACCACTTTGATATGAGTGTAGTCTTAGTGGATTTTCGACACTTAAAACCTAGTATTTCTTGTCTTTGAGGTGTTTTTGAGCAATGTTTTAGTGCTGAAATCGTTGTTGCAAAAGCTCAAGCACACATAGAAAGACAGATGATGTTCATTAGATAAGATAAGAAGGGTGAGGTGGACGATTATCTTAGCTAATAATTGCAGATGAAAGTACGTTGACTCTATATACTTCATTCACTATTTGGTCACAAAATAGTCTACCTCAGATCCGTTTTCACCGGAGAGAGAAGACGTAGGTCAGTTCGAGTAGGGGACCTGCTCACGTCGCTGGCGGAGGTGAAGGAGTTTGTGCGAGCAAGTACGAGCGGTCACGAATGTACTACAACGGCGGGGGTCTGGAGCAGGTTGTCGAGTGGGTTCGGGGTGTCGACTCCGTATCTTGTGGACGGCGTTGTCGTCTTCAACTTCGGAGATGGAGGAGGAGGGCGCTCGTTTCTAGTGCATCTCTGAACCACCTCATCGTCCATTCCGTACTCGGGCGTGGGGAGGAGGAGGACGCGCGCAACAATGCGACATTATGCGAGCAACAGCAGTATGTGCGAGCTGGAGGACCTGCTCACGAAGCTGAATCTGCTAGCGAAGGAGTTTGAGCACAAGACGATGTTGCTCGTCGGTAGAGTTGCAAGATTAGTGTTGTTGCAGTGAATTTGGACTCTCTCAGACGGCGACGGAACTGCCGCTGGTTATATGCAACGACGTTGATTTATATGTCTTAGGGTTTCCAAACACTGGATTTGATGGTCATGGTGTCCGGCGGGGAGCTCACTCAATGGAGGATCACTGACTTGTAGGGGAAGACTAAGCTGTAGTGCGTGAGGTGAGTTGGCGTTGCTCTTGCAACGTAGGAGTTGTGTGTGTTGGTTTGTGTGTACATAGAGAGGTGGTACAGACACGGTCGAAGGAGGGTGAGTGCACAACGTGCTCGTGTCTGCACCAGCCCTTACCCGGCTGCCATACCCTGCTGCCCTATCTGGCTGCCCTATTGGTATCCAATTGGTATTGATACTCAGTTCGTATTTACTCGGCTGTTGAGACCCGTACCCGGATACTGAATGGTACCCGGTTCATAGTGGTACTCGACTTCATACTGATACACGGTTACATACTGATACCCGACTGCGTATTTTATACCTGGTCTGCTCATATTGGCACCCCGTTTAGTGATATTGGTACCCGGTTTGGTGATATTGGTATCCGGTTGTCCCATATCCGGGGTCCTATACTCGGCAGTAGCCGTATTGTACCTAGTCCGTATTGTACA
This sequence comes from Bryoerythrophyllum caledonicum, assembly GCA_963971425.1. Classification (NCBI taxonomy): domain Eukaryota; kingdom Viridiplantae; phylum Streptophyta; class Bryopsida; order Pottiales; family Pottiaceae; genus Bryoerythrophyllum; species Bryoerythrophyllum caledonicum. The sequence goes on along the minus strand of OZ020523.1, from coordinate 17,027,253 downwards.
CATATGGTACTCAGCAACGGCTGTATTGTTCCTATATTGTACCGTAACACAGTTGTATCCCACACTACGAGTGCTAAGGAAAATTAGGGCGGTTAGGGTGGAAGCTTAAAAATTGCGGGGACATTATTAACATGGTTTAAGGGTGTTTCAAGGATATTGGGACTTAAATTATGGACCATGGAGGGAAGAGGTAAGTCTAAGAAATCCAAGGAGGCTAGTGGGCCAAAGGTGGAAATTGATGGGGAGGTGTTGGACACCTTGATCACTTGCTTGTAGAGCCTACAAGTGAAAGGCTCTCCTTCCACGGCAAGTGGTAGTCACGGGGACTTTGAGCTCTCTCCCATAGCTAGATCTCGTACGGGGTCTGAGAACTTGGGTAAACTAGACACGAAACTGTTGAGCACGGAATCGGTGAAGTATTGGACTTCACTTGGTGGAGTGCAAAAGATCCGCTCACTTTGGGTGAAGGAGGAAATTCCAGCACTGTTGTGCCGCGCTCAGGGGCAAGCTAGGGTCAAGGATTTGGTGATTGGAGGTAAGGCTGTAATTCTACGGAATTCTGGATCAAGGTATGATGTAGAGGTAGAGGATTTCTCTTCAAGCATCCAATTACCCACCTTCTCTCTTATTTTCACCGAATTTGAGAGCGAAGGGTTCTTATTTCACACTACGTTGCAGTGGGAGGTTAACACGTGGCAAGAGCGTGCCACTAGTGTGTGGGATACTCTTACCTTAGAGTTGTTAGATTAGGAAGTGACACCTATGATCTATGCTCCAGAGATAAGAGGAACCCATGAAGCTTGGCGATTGTTCGAGTAAATTATCCAACTAGCAATCTGGATATCTGGAAAGGTCCCGAGTTCCCACGGAAAAACACCCCTTTTTCAGTAGATGCTAGTGACAAGGTGTTGACAGAAATTCGTGGTCAACCAGAAGAGGCAGAGGACAATTCTTTGTCATTGGTAGAAAAAGAGGAATTTCTTGAAAACCCAAAGGTGAGTGTTCGAGTACCACTTTTACCCACAAAGCCTTACCAATCATACTTTGATTGGGAGGAGATGGCTTCACTATATGGAGGTGGAGAACGAGGGATACGGAGATTTTCGGGTGCCACAGTCACCATCAAAGTCGATGACTTCAAGAGAGAGTTCACCATGTGGTGTGAGCTCCAGAAGTCCCGTAATCCCAACTTCAATCCGTACATGGTATGGAGGGCATTATTTGGGTGTTTGGAAGGAGCTCCACTGGCGGACTATGGAGAATTTGAGGAGGCTCATTTCCCAGAAATTATGGCATGGAGAGATTTCTACACACCAAACTATGTAGACGTATTTGGTGGAGCACCGAGGATGACATCACCACTCTTGTCTAATGAGAAGATGGAGGAAGACACAGGGACTATGGAGGATATGATGCAGCCAGAGGGACTAGTAAATCACCCACCTCCATTCAACCTCACTGTGGAGTTCTTTGTGCAAGTCCACAGAGACTATCAAGGACAGAGGGCGGATAAGATGAAGGCCCTTCGTTCTTTCACAAGTGAAATTGACGAGTCTCTGAGAGAGGGTCATGCGAGATTAAGGAGACTAATCTCCGCCACTCATGGAAGTACAAAACAACAGGTAGTGCAATACTGGTACAATATCCTGGACAAGGAGTTGAACACCTTGATTTGCAATGAGGCGTTGCAATTGGGAGTACCAACTACACTACGGTTTATTTTTGAAACCTCGGAGCGGATTGAGATAAATTTACTGGAAGGGAAGGCAACCATGGAATTTCTCAAACGTGAAAAGAAGGCCCCGAAGAAGGTTAAGGTGGCCAAGGTGGCTATCGCTTTGTATACCGCAGACACTGGTGCCTTGTGCCTCAAATGTGGGAAGCCAGGACATGAGAGGAAAGATTGCAAGGAAGATATTAAGACTTCCACATCTCAGGCTGGAGGATTCTGCTCTGGTTGTGGTAGCAGAGGCCAGCTGCTGGAAGCATCATTCAGAGTTAAAGCCCACCGGGAATAAGGGAGCCAAAGAAAGAAGCAAGGAGAAGGAGTCCAAGTCCACCGGAGAGGAGAAGAAGAATTGGAGCCTGGAAAGCCAAGTTCGTAGAGTTAGAGGCCAAAATGGAAGCAATGAGTGCCAACACTACCGTGGTAGGTGGCAACCCTCACGTTACTCCTAGTTTCCATGTTGGGGGCGGTTTTAATTCCGTGGATGATGAGTTTGCCAGTTTGGAGACTTCATGTTGAGTGGCATGGCACTTGCCATCAGAGATGGCACACATGAGGCTTATGTCCTTACATGGAGTCTACTTCAATTTCCAAAGATGTTCGACGTGGAGCTAATCCAACTCTAAACCCTCACCATGGAAAGGATAATCGACAAGCACGGTTGCCCCAATCCTTCACGTTAGATGAGATGATGCCCACGTCGTCTATGATGCATCCACCACAACCGGTGGCGACATCCACACGAGCCTCACCACGAGCTGGAGGACTCACAGAAGTTCGTGGAGCACTTATAGAAGCAACAATTTCTATATGGGAAGCTTCACTGTTTTCTGCTAAGTTGATATCATAAAATGGCTTCAGTGTGGGAGAGGTTTTCAAGATAGTAGCCTCAATGTGTGAGTTGGACAACTCCACGGGTGTAAATGTGTTGAAGACGGAGATAATCAATGCAGCGGAGAGCAATAGTGACAACGTGGAGGGATTGCTTTCAGCAGCCATGCGTGTGGAGACAATGGCCGCCAGACCTGCGATTGAAAGATCATCCATTACCCTTGATGTGGAAGTGGTTGATAATTCCCAAGGCATTTTCCATCTCGTTGGGCCTAAAGGGAAGGTTTTTGTACCTTGACGTGTGCTTTTGGATTCAGGAGCTCAACCTTTGATACTAGGAGCGTTCGCTATTGAAGGGTTGGGTTTAACTGGGGATACTTTGGAGAAGTGTTGATGGACAATTAGTACATCCATGGGGGATACAAAGCACGCTACAGGCATCACAAGGGTTGAGTTGGTGTTACAACTCAATAAAAGTGATGTAGCAGATGTCAATTCCATGTAGATGAAGGCAATAGTCACGGAGGCCAAGTCATATGATGTCTTGGTGGGCTCGGCGGTGCCCACCAAGTTCAAGTTTATCTTGCCACGTTTATTCAAGTTCTTACTGGATGTCTATATTAGCAATACGGGTGGTGGTGAAGGAGAAGGATATCATCATGGGATCGAGGCGGCGTCAAGCAACCCCACCCAGTTGATGGGGGCCGCAGAGTTAGTAGTGGAAGAAACATGGCAAAATTCTATGCTACCACAGATGCAAAAGGAGCGTGGAGTTGAGCAAGATCTAGGGCCTCTGTTAGGCACTGCTACCATCCATTGGAAGGCACCAACGGATGGCATTGTGTTGTTGGAGCTCTTTGGAGGAATTGACACAAGATTGGCAGTTGTTTTACAAGCTGGAAGCAAAGTTAAGCGCTACATTTACGTGGATGTGGATGAAGCAGCAAGGCATGTGGCAAACATCACTCACGAAGACTGAGGACACAATTTCCAGAATTGTTGGCGACTAGTGCCATCAAAACTTCCTTCTCTACACTTGTGGGTGATATTTCCTTGCTATCAGACGATGACATTCACCGTGTAGGTCATGTTGACCTTGACATTTCAGGATGGCCTTGCCAAGGCATGTCTATGGCAGGCAATCAAAACGGACTACAGGAGTCTCGTTCTTCCAGGTTCTTTGACATGATTCGAGTGCTACAATTGCTTCAATCTTCTCAGAAGCAACCGCCATGTTATATTGTAGAGAACGTGTTGGTGGTGAGCAGTTCGAGGTCCAGGACATTGGAGAATATGCACCGCATCCATCTGGCTCTGGGTTTGACAGTGTTAATTGATGGGGGTGCAATGGGATCAAGAGCACATCGACCACGCCTGTGGTGAACAAACCTGGCACCGGCAGAGTTGCTACAATCCGCGGTGAGTCGCATTAAACGGCCAGATGTGTATGTGAGAGATATTTTGGATCCTCACATGACACGACGGCGCGTGTATCACGATGACCAAGCACCATTAGCGGTGGTTAACCGCAAGGAGGAACCACGTAGGGCCTTGCCCACGTTGGTTGGTTTTGCATGGTCTTATGCTTTTAAGGATAGTAGACCTGGGCTTGTATGGGATTCATTGACCCAGGAGATGGTGGAGCCTAATGCGAATAAGCGGGAGAGAGCCATGGGCTTTCCCACTGGCACCACCGATGTGCCTGAGATTTCAGAACCACAGAGGCGATTTTTACTTGGTCAGGCAATGGATTTAAATTGCATGACTTGGATTGTATCGTTAGTGGTTGCTGAACAGAAGCGTTTAGCTTCTAGATTGGCTAGTTACATGGATTACTATGCGTTGCGGGCGGTAGAAGAACCACTTGCCTTTATCAGGGTGACAAACAAAGTGGTTGGGGGCGAGAGGGCCTTTGCACCTCATCCATGGAATATGTGGGAAACCGCAAATATTTTTGCGATCACCAAAACAACAGATCTTTACTATGGAGGGGAGAACTGGAATGAAGAAAGCAGATTGGCTCACCAGAGGATAGATTTGGAGGATGTTTTGGAGAAGATCTTCTTGGAAGAACACACAGCTATTTACATGGAAGAAATTGACAAACTTGGTCAATTGGAAGGACTTGGGAGCATTATTGAAGAGGAAGGAGAGGAGCCTCCTTCACAAGGGATTCAATAGCAACCAAGGGTAGAAAACCCTGCTCCAAAGGAACCAAAGGAGGTGGTGACTAAGGACACTTGGAAAGCAAGAGTACGCTTGGCGGATGGAGCAATGGAGGTGGAGGAACATGAGTTCTTGAAGGAGTATTTAGATTGTTTTGCTTTTAGTTTACATGATTTGGGAGTGTTGAAAGGGCAAGAAGTACGTATTAACTTAACCAACGAAGCACCAATTTACCGAAAGCCATACAAATATAGCGACATGGAGCGAAAGATGATTCGTGTTCGCACAAAAGAATTGATGGCTGCAGGGTTGGTGGAGTTAGTTCCCCAAGATTATGAGTATGCATCAGCAACAGTTATGCCATCCAAGAAGGACATTTGTGGTAATTGGACTGAAAAAATGATGTGTGGTGACTGTAGGAGAATTAATAAATTCAATAAGCCATACCGTTATGCCATGCCAACTCCGGAGGAGAACTTTGAGGCACTTGGCCATGCCAAAGTATTCAGTACATTGGATTTATGCTCTAGGTACCACCAGATTGAATTGTGAGATGAAGACAAGGAGAAAACTACGTTCTGGGGCATTGACAGAGATGGGAAGGACCGGTTGTTTCAATGAAAGTTTTTACCGTTTTGATTGAAGAATGTTCTAGTAGAATTTTAAAGGTTATGGACAGAGTATTCACGGGGTTAGATTTTGTGAGATACTATATTGATGACATCATTGTCTTTAGCAGGAATCGAAAGCAACATAGACTACACTTGATGGAGGTTTTTGCTAGACTGAGGCTCCATGGATTAAAGTTGCACCCTGGTAAGTGTAAACTCAACTTTGATCGCATTGAGTATTTAGGCCACATGATTTATGCAAGTGGATTAGGTGTGGTAGCTAGCAAAGTGGAAGTAGTAATGTCTATTCCCAGACCACGAGGTGTTAGTAGGTTGTAAGCATTTCTGGGGTTGTGTAAATCTAAGGTTTTAAACTTCGGTCGACTTACAAAACACCCAGGCTACACCCAAAGCTAGGTTCGTTCAAGAGGATAATCTGGCGTCCAATCTTAAAGTAGTTATCTCTAATTCCACTAATAAAAGTATCAATTATTGTTTGTTTTAAGGTTTTTGAAGATAAAAGTGTATCTATAGCCTACACTCTTAAGGATTTGTACTTATTATTCTTATCCCAACAAGCATGTGAAAGTATGACGTGAGCCTTACTCATTGTCCTTATTTTGTGAAGTGCCCAACGACTTTTAACCTATACCCTCATGGGTAAATGGATTCTATCCATTTGCATACTCATTGCCAGTTCATTAATTAATTCAAGTTAACAATCACAATCTAACCTCTAGCAATAAGCTCCAAGCTTCCTTATATATTCACGATCTACTTCCCACCATCACACCTTCAAACAACAGGTTAAAGCACAAACAACACACAAGTCACTTTGAATCAAATCATCCTTTAACCAAATATTTACTCGTATTATTTAATGCTTAGTCCCACACACAAGTGATAATTCAGTACTATTCTTTAAGGTTCAAAGTGTTAAGTCTAACTCTTGGCTCAATTAACTAGTTGTACTAATATCTCTTTTTATTAGACTTCCTATACTTTGAATACTTCTCAATAACAAACTTTTATTCCTTTGTTTAATTCTAACTTATTTACTACACTATTATCCTTCGCATACTATCACACTTTCTAAGGATATTCTTGAAATATGAGACTAATCAATTCTACTTCTTAGCTAATCTTAAAGGTTAATTTTAGACACAACTAAACTCTTGATCTAAAATTTACAATTTCATTACTTGACTCACGAGTCAATGCAATTTCCCCATTTATGTAATTGATTCAACCCTATGTTGATCAAACATTATTAACCGGAATTATTAAGTCTCAAATTAGTATTGTATTTGTTATTGAAACTTCAATTTTCATTAATTCCAATTCCAATAAATTTGAATTACAAACTTCAAACAAACATTAGTTCATCACATGCATAATTCATTTTTTATTGAAATTAATTATGTGCAATTTAGAATTAATTTTATTTCCTATTGCAATTAATTTTGCTTCACTTCTATGCATCAATTGTCCTGCATATTTTTTGTTTATATATTTATTTTATTATTTTTTATTTTTACAATTTTTTCACAAATTGGTACTGTAGATATTCAATTTCTACTCTAACCAATTTTACTTCCAAAATTCACTAATTTTATTTATTTTTAATAAATTCTTTTTTAGTAAATTTTGTAATCTCAATACAATTCTCCTTCAAATTTAACTTCCACAATTCACAATTTTGAATTTAATTCTTTACTTAATGTGTCTTATTACACATGATTGAATTTCACACAATAAATGCAATTATGTAGCTAACACCTTGTAGATTTACACATAACTCAATAAATAAATATATTTCAACAAATTTCTTACAAACACATGTAAGAATTCTTTACTAGCTTCAATCCAAGCTAGGACTCACATTATTTCTTCATATGTGGTGAATTCATTATCAAATTCTATTCACTTATACTATCTTATTATGAAAAGGCACCACCTTTTCTAATGATATTTCCTATCACCTTTTTGGTTTAATTTCAAAACCTTTTCATATCATTAAGAGTTGTGTCTTTTCTTCACACCTTTCTAATTCTATTTTCTATTTACTTTAGTCGTTTTTATTTATTTTTAATTCTACTTCTACTTTTACTTTTACTTTTACTTTATTCTTTTGAAGTTGTTTCTATTGCGTTTAAGCTCTAAATTTTTGAAAATTAACAACTTTGATATTTTGGCTCTACAGTAACTATTATAGAAAGTTTGTCAAAACTTTCAGTGCTATTGCAAAGCCATTAACCATATTGACAAGGAATGATGAACCTTGGATCTGGGGAGATGAGCAAGAGGCGGCCTTTCAACAATTGAAAGACCGTTTGGCATCTGCACCAATACTTTGGAGGCCAATAGCAAGAAGGACGTACCAGCTACACACAAATTATAGCGCGATGGAGATTGATGCAGTATTGACACAAATGGATGATGATGGCAAGGAATTTGTGATTGCGTATGCCAGCCGGTCCAACAACAACGCGAAGGCTCTGTATAGCTCGTATGAAGGAGAATGTTTGGTTGCCATATGGACAATTGCTCATTTTTGGTGTTATCATTATGGTAATGAATTTCTGTTAGTTACAGATCATCAGCCTTTGAAATGGTTGATGAAGTCTAATAAATTGACAGGAAAATTAGCACGATGGGCCTTGATGTTGATGGAGTATGACTTTAAGGTGGTTCATAAGGCAGGTTTGGTAAATATGGATGTTGATGGTCTTAGCCGCAATCCAATTCCAAAGCAAGAGGATGATACAAGTGCTAGATGGCATACTCAAGGTGAAATCGATCCGTTGTCAGGTTGGCATTGTTCGGTCTTTCTGGGGATATTGGCAATGAATGGAGACACCATCGAGGAAGCTACTGTGGCCACAGTAGATGAGGATGGAGGTGAAGAATCTGGGGGCGCCAAAGATATCTATGAAGATACGAATATTTTTGAAGGATGGAGAGGCAGTGGCTCATGGTCTCATAAGGAGAGAGATTGTGACAAATTAATAGGGAGATTGGTGAAAGTACATGCATTTCAAGGATTTTGTCCACCCCGGACAACGTGGCTCTACCGGTGTCGATAACTCTTTCGAAGATTGACCCGAACAAGTGGGAGGGGACTCCGAAAGACGTACAGTTGGAAGAAGACCTTATCCGGATAGGGTACAGAGGACTCTACGAGAAGCTGTGGGTATTCCAGAGGGGACATGCGGTGTCGGAGTTGCAACCTCCCGAGGCTCCCCGGGGAGTCTCGGGAGGTTGCAACTCCGACACCACATGTCCCCTCTGGAATACCCACAGCTTCTCGTAGAGTCCTCTGTACCCTATCCGGATAAGGTCTTCTTCCAACTGTACGCCTTTCGGAGTCCCCTCCCACTTGTTTCGGGTCAATCTTCGAAAGAGTTATCGACACCGGTAGAGCCACGTTGTCCGGGGTGGACAAAATCCTTGAAATGCATGTACTTTCACCAATCTCCCTATTAACTTGTCACAAACTCCGGTCCGGCCCGGAAACACAAGTCTACCGGTTAACCGGTGGACAATTCCGGAACACTTTGCTAGAATATGTGGATATAGGTGTCTCACATATCTAGCTACATACTAACAACACAAGGTCATATAAAATCATAACAAAGAGAGGTCTTGGGAGATAAAGACTTAGAAAGAGGTTTATCCGGTTGATCGGAAAGACTGGGAAAAAGTTAAAAAATATGGGCAAAACCTAAAAACGATAGGAGGATGGAGAAAACTCAAAAGAATGACTTGCCACAAGGCTAGGACAGTAGACAACAATTAATATGACACTAATGTAGACTTACATGTATACTAGGTCACAATATGGTCTAGATAGAGTCCACCGGGGGACTTTTTCTCTAGACCGGGGAGGATGTTACCGGGGGTCACCCCGGTAGAAAAGAGAGAAAAAAACTTACAAACAAGAAATTTGTACAAACAACAGAAACCCAACATAGGCAAGAGTCACCTTTGTTTTCCAACTACTTGTTGCATCCGCAACTTCCTTTCTTTGTCTCTTTTATCTTCTCGCTTTGGCCATTAATCTCCTCCACCTCCAAAAATCCTAAGAATCTCCACCACTACCAAACCCTAGGAATCTCCCTAATTTGTCCAAAAAGGCACCTCCTCTTCAAACCCTAGTTGTACCTCCTCCTCTTCAAACCTGTTCTTCCTCTTCTTCTTCTTCTTCCTCCTAGTTGCACCACCTCTCCTTCACTTCTTTGACTACTTTTTCAAAACCTCAACTCCAAAAAAAAAACCCAAATAGAGAGAGAGAGAGAGAGAGAGAGAGAGAGAGAAAGAGAAAGAAAAAGAGAGAGAAAGAAAGAGAGAGGGAGGTAGAGATACTATGATAGAGAGAACTAGAGAGGGAGATAGAGGGGAAATTTTTGTTGAGATAGAGCTATATACTGTAAGGAAATAGAGCTACAGATTCTGGGGAAACCAAAATATATAAGAGAGAGAGAGAACAAATAACATAAATATATTTGGAATATATTGGCTATGGAGAAGTGTCTTCAACTTTGTAGGATAGTTGCCTTATATACTTTCCTCCCACCATAGAAGATAAAGTAAACTACAAGCTCACTTTACTTTGAGCGGATATAGAAACATAAGTTCCTTTTACCTTATGCGGATATAGAAACTACTGATCGTTTCTAAGTTGACCTTTACTTTAACAAATTCGAAGGGGGGAAAGATTTTAGAAGACGAGGAGGATAGAGAAGACTTCTGGAAGAGGGACAAGAGTTTTGGAGGGGTCAATTTCGGGAAGGGGACTTTGAAGGCGGCTAGAGCTGCCCGGGTGATACCTGGGTACCCGGGTATCAGCCCATACCTGGGTTCGTACCCGGGCTAGTTCATATCCGGGTTGATACCTGGGTATGTATTTTTTTGTTTTTGTTTTTTTTGTTTTTTTTTTTTTTTCCTCCTACAAGTAACTACTAATTCTTTCAAACAAGAATTAGCGTCTACAAGATCTAAACTACTTCTAACTACCTCCTAAGCTTAACTAGTTAATTTAGGTTAAGTGGTGATTTTAGACTTACCTCTCGGGGTCTCTTCCGGGACTCTTTTGAAATTGTTTTCCGGGACTTAAACTAGTGATTTTAAGACCCAGTTTTATCACCACTATAAACCTAATTAACTACTTAAGCATTTCCCTATTTTCGCTATCCACTATCTAATCTAATTCCACACAACACTAACTACTTTTCTAATTAAATAAGACTAAAAACCCTATTCTAACTAATTTTTGGTAGGGGCAACCAAGTGGGAGTTTCAGACTCCAACAATATTATTAGTTGTATTTATATAGAAGCCGTCTATTAGGCTTTAATCATTATAGTTATAGCCGCCTTTTCTGTGAAGTTTAGGTTTTCTATGAAGTAGCGCCATTCATAGTGTATGGTTTGAGGGGGGTGTTATGATTTCTGTATTATCGACCAATTAATGCTATGTCTCTGTTGAAGTCTCCACACAACATGTATGTGTGATTGAGATAATGATTCATTTGAGATGTAATAGTGTTTTGTATGTCTATAATAAATCTAGTATCTTTAAGCTACATCATCACATGGTTGTAGTAGTTGATTAGTAAATCTAATTATTTGAAGGTAGGGAGATATGTGCATTGGAGTAGGAATTTTTTTGATGTTGCCCGGGAAGGTGTATTTTTTGTGTACTAGTGTAAGGAGGCCACCGCGGCCCAGTGTGTATGGTCTCCGTTGTTGGATGCATCTTGTTAGTGCATGTGTGTTATTAAAAATAGGTTTATAGTCTTGGAATATTTTTTGTATTTATTTTGTAGATTTTGTGGTTGGATATTTTTGTTTCTTGAATGACTATGAAGGTCGGTGGTGTTTCTGTATATGTGGTCAAAGCTTGTAAGCTGGGGAGAGCGGTGTTTAGAGATGACGCATTCCATGTAATGATGTTTGTATTTTCATTGTTTGTGCTAATGTTTTGGTTCTGTGGGGGAAGAAAAAAGGGGGGAGGGGATGGATGGATGTATTTTGTTATGGAGTCGAAACATTTTCGTGTCTCGTTAATTAGATTGTTAGGAAGGTAAGGAAGTTTTTGTTTTATTGTGCTCCTTAAGGGCGGTATGGTTTGGCTATGTAAAAAGTTGTATAATTCTTTATGTATTGAGTTTGGGTGATTTATAATACTTTGATTTTCTTCAAGAAATTTTGAATATGGGTGTGGGGTATGAGTATGTCTTTCGGGTGGGTTTTGTAAGTTTGATAAGGTTCGTAATAGTGTGTTATTCCATGTGATTATATTTGGGTTTTGTGGGTTTAAAAGATGCTTACATTTGTCTATGTTTGGATGGGTGGTAATTACTAGGGCATATGAAATGTGTGTCGGTGGATGTGTATTTTGTTGTTGTATGTATTGGGCAATATTTGGGTGTGTAGTTGCAGTTTTATGGTATTTGGTATAAAGTATATTTTGGCATTTTTCTTATGTGATGTGGGATGTCTATTTAGTATATTAGGCGTTGGTCCCGGGTTGGTTTCTATATCTCCGCCTAGAAGTAATAGGAGTTTTATGTGTTTAGATTTGGTGCTGTGTTTTAGAATTCTTGTTTTTAATCTAAATTTTAGAGGTTTTTTACTGTTATTGAGATTGTGTTTGTTTGAAAGTGTGTGTGTCTCTATGTTTGGGTGTATTGTTGTCTTTGTAGTTGTGTTTATGGTGAATGTAGAAATAGTTAATGTGTAATGGATATTGGATGTATTTGCCTTTATATTGGTGTGTGGAATTGTATTCTTTCTTGTGGTTGAGGTGTTTATTTTATTTTTATTGTCTATTTTATGTGTGGTTGTTTGTTTGAGTGTGTGTTCACGTTTTTTTTTGTTTTTGTATATGTTTGTATTTTTGTATTGTTTTTTGTTTTTGTTTGTTTGTTTTTTTGATAGTCTGTGTATATGTGTGTATGTGTTTGTATTTATGTATGAGTGTTTATGGTGGAAGAATTTTTGTGTCTTTGCGTGTGTATTTTTTGTGATTTTGTATTCTTCTTCTTTTGTATTTTGTGTATTTTTTGTAAATATCTTATTTGTATTAACTTGTTTGTTTTTTATATATTTTTGCATGGTTTGTTTATCATTTTTGTGTCTATTTGTTTGTGTATTTGTATATGTAGTTATTGGTGTATTTGTGTGTGTATGCGTTCAAGTATTGCATATATGTGTGTATGTATGTATGTGTATATGTGTATAAGTATCTATTTTTATGTAATGTTTGGTATTTATATTTGGTATAATAGTTGTTATAATAGTTGGTATGGTAGTTGGTATAGTATTTATCCTTTGTATAAAAGACATATTTTTTAATACATGTTTGGTAGAAGGTATAGTAGTTGGATATTGTGTGAGTATACTCATACTGTAGAATGTATTTAATACTTGCATAGTAAAACATACAGTATTTATGTATAGTATTAAAGTATGTAAAGACTGCTACATATATATTACTAACAAAATAGAGGTATTTGTCTAGAGTAGAATACCGTATAGAGAGTAGTGAATATTAGGTGGTAATTATGTATTACCTTGAGGTCTTTAGTCATTACATGTTTAGCGGCCTATCTTCGAGTCTAGGTGGCATTCTCCCCTTCATGGCTTGAAATGCAAGCCTCATGGCATTCATAGCTTCCTCCATCTTGTCTAGATGCTCCATCAAAGAGTTGTGTAGGGTGTCGGTGTACTTCTTGCTTTCTTCTATCACCTTCTTGTTGTTCTCCTCCAAGGCCTCCTTCAACTCCTTGGTGATGGCGGCTGGGGCATCTTGTATTTTGAAGGTTGCAACGGTGTTGACCATGGCGGCATTGATGTCGTTAAACCCGAAGGCGTTCATTTGCTCCTCCGTGTCTTCTAAGCTCTTCCAATGTGGAGTGAAGTCCACATAGTTGTCTCTAATGTCAAAATGCTTTCTAACAAATTGCTTGTATACGATTGGGTCAACACATTCCACGTTAGCTTTGCCATTATGCCTACCACCAATTTCCTTATCAAATCATATGGACTTAACGTTATTAACTCCGATGATCTTTTGGATAGCATTAGTGACATCTTGCACATTCATGAAAAGAGGCAAAGGAGAGAGGGTGAGAGATATAGCATCTTTCTTTGCCTTGGTTTCGGGAGTCATGCAACCACCGGTGTAGGTCTTCCTTGCGTTGATGACCTCGTGATGGGTGGTGATGTGTTGAAGTTGGATCTTGGAGGCTTGTAGAGGAATGGTGGCGGCAATAAAGGCATAGGGGTCTCCTTCCACCCTAGACACCTCTGTGATCTCATAGCCTTGGCCTCGCTTGAAACTGTTGATGAAGATGTCCTTGAAAAGTTGGTGAGAGGAGATACCTACTAATGTATCACTTCTCACTTGCACGGAGAGGTAACTTAGAAGAATTAGCAATTTGGGGGTAAGCTTTATATACTTTTCCAATTGTGTTTTGATTGTCTATAGTGAGAATGAAAGGCCTAATGCCTTTTAACAACATGAGAGCATCAGTTCCGGGGCTGAGTAAGTGTAATTTGAACATTCCGATCCAAACACCCTTTTGCCCACCCCTCTTGACACTATGACAATGGATATAGATAGGATCCATAATACCTTCTCCTAATTTAATGTCCATGATTTCAAGCCTATGGGTTATCATTTTGTAAACATCATCATACAATAAAATGGAGGGAGGAGGTTCAAAGTGGATAGCCACATGGAAACCATTTGCCAAACCTGTGGCACCATTGACTTTGGTATTTTGGGGAATCTGGGTGACATTGTAGTGTTGCCTCGCTTTCCGGCCTTGCAATAGGATAGTAGAGTTGGGGTATCCTTGGATAAGCCACCTTTGATATCTTGAACTCCTTTGCCTCATGCTTCTGGAATCCTCTAGTCATCATGTCTTCCACCTTTTCATCATATAAGAGTTCTTCCGGCCCTTTTTCGATTGCGAGGTGTTTCATATCTTCAAATCCTAGCCAGAACTTGAGAGACATGGTTATTGAATTAAAGGGAGGGGATTGACTTACTCCTTCTTGATTGCTTCTGTTCTTCTTGATGCTGCCTGTCTCCATCTCTATGTTCTTTCTTATTCCTTTCTCTTTCAAGTTTAGTGTTGTACTTGCCCCTTTACCATCTATATCCATGTTTTCTTCAAAGTGGAGGTTTCGTTTTGAGTTGGACATGATGCTAGCTTTACTTGTTTTCTTGGTTTTCTTAACATTTTATTTTGTAACGAAAAAAAAGAAAGGTGGGAGACGTACCAATTTGGAGAGACTTACCTGGTCTATTTGGGGGAGGGAGGAGGTCGCAGAGAGGGTCGCAGGGTCGGGGAGGTCGCAGGGCCGAGGAGGGTCGTTGAAGGATGGGGGAGGTCGTTGGATAGGAGGTCATTGGGTTGGAGGACGTTGAGTTCGAAGGTCGTAGGGCCGAAAGGGGCACTGTGCCAAGGAGGGTCTTTGAGCTGGAGAGGGTCGTTGGCTTCCGTACTAGGTCGCTGGGACGCTTTGTACCGGATCGTTGGCTTGTATACCAGATCGCTAAGGGGAGGGTTGCATGCATATCTTATACCTCAGTCTCTACAGGATCGATAATGTGCGTCGTGTTGTTTGTATACATTAATTCAGACGCAGTTGCTAGGTCGATTATGTGCACTCTAGGTTGGTACTGCTTGCTTGGTCTGAGTCGTTGTATATACGTTGACTTTGAATCTCTGGTGCTTGGACGGGCTGCTATGTATAAGTTGAATTTGAGTCGATGGTATTTGGACAGGCTATAGAGTCGGTTGTGCTGTCTCTTGTGGGTCTCCTATATGCGAGTCTGAGCTGTCTGTTGTTGATCGTCTCGGTCTCCGTCTGAGTCGATGATGGTTTTAGGGTTTTGTGTCTCGCCCTGAGTTGTTGTTGATCTTCTGGATCTCCGTCGGAGTTGCTGTGGATTGATCTTCTGAATTGTTGTGGGTTGATTGCTGTTGGTCGTCGGAGTTGCTGATGATCATCTGGATCTCCGTCTGAGTCGTTGTGGGTTGTTGTTGAGTCGTTGTGGATTATTATTGAGTCGTTGTGCGTTGTTGTTGAGTTGATGCTGGCTTGTTGGGTTTTGCATGTGGATCTTTATTATAGCACTAAGGTTCTGTGTTTCTACAGGTTGCGTTATCTTCTACAGGTGGTGGATTTTTGCACTTGCACTATGGATTTTTTTGCCTCAAATTGTTGTATCTTGGACAGTAACCTTCGAGGGATAAAATGATGAAAGTCTATGTTTTCAAGTCGCTGCCGCCCTTTCTTTGGGGCTATACGCGAGACATCCGGGCCATGTGGGCGCTGGAAGAGTGTGGAATCGGCTACGAGCCGATCGGACTTGACTGCGGGCCGAACGGTCTTCAGGACGAAATCGAGTTCGAGGCGGTTTCGCCTTTCAAACAAATTCCGGTGATCGACGATAACGGCTACATCTTAGCGGAATCGGGCGCGATCCTGCTCTACATTGCCGAGAAGTCAGGAACATTGATTCCTCGTGATCTTCAGGCGCGTGCGCAGGTGTATCGCTGGCTCATCACTTCGTTGAACAATATCGAACCGTTTGCGCTGCCCATTTTTTTTGCCGATCTTCAAGGCGACTCGAACCCTCACATGAAAGCGCTGCGTCCCTGGCATGTCGGAATACTTGACCGTTTCTTACCGCAGATTGATAAAATGTTGAAGACGCAAACATTTGTCACAGGCGCTGATTTCACTGTTGCTGATATTGTTCTGAGCTGCGTGCTGCGCGAGATTCGCAAGACGGAGATTCTACGCAAGTATCCCGAGGTCGAGAATTACCGTCGCCGCTGCGAAGAGCGGCCTGCGTTCGTGAAGGTCCTCAATGCCTATGAAGACCGCCTCGGCATTGCCCGGGGAAGCGCGCGGTAGGACCCGATTTCATTGATTGGGCATGTTTTTGGCTTTTTCAAGATCGATCTGCGCATAGCGCCGTCACCCATTCGGTAAACACAAACGAGCCTGCTGCAGGAGCAAATCATGCGAACCCTTCGATATTGCATCAACATCACGCTGGACGGGTGCTGCGATCATAAAGCGGGCCAGGCGAGCGAAGCCTTGCATCGTTTCCACGCCGAGAGCCTTGCCCGCGCTGATGCCCTCCTCTTTGGTCGGGTTACCTACCAAATGATGGAGGCAGCCTGGAAGCGGCGGTCGGGTGCAAGACCTGAATGGATGGCCGATTGGATGGAACCCTTTAGCCGGACGATCGACGCGGCCAAGAAGTACGTTGTGTCGAACACGATCGATCGAGTCGACTGGAACGCAGAGTTGGTGCGCGGTGATCTGGAGCAGGCCGTCCAGAAGCTCAAGCGGGAGCCTGGTAAGGAATTATTGGTAGGAGGCGTGAAGCTTCCCCTGGCGCTAGCGGAGTTGGGTTTGATCGACGTGTACGAGTTCGTCGTGCAGCCCAGGCTGGCAGGCCATGGGCCAAGCTTGTTTGCGGGGCTATCGAAGTACGTTGACTTAAAACTCGTGAGCCATCAGGAACTCGACTCTGGAATGATGGTGATGCGATATGAACCGAGTAGGTAGATACTTTTTACGGCTGAGCAAAAAACAAAGAATGCATCCTGCAGAAATTTGTAGAGAACAACATCTGACAATTCTATCTAACCTGTTTGATAAGCAGTTATCCTGTTCAATGCCGTAAAGCTTTTACTTTACACACTGTAACCCACAGGTGCTTTAGAAAGGCGGAGTTTGTGGAATACTCATTTTGTCCTGAGTGCATTGCGGAAGCCCAATACGTGCTGGGCCTCCTTCCGAATATTCGACTCTGATAGTTCCGACTCGACTGAATATACAGTATTCGGTCGGCTCGCCCTTGTAGTCTGGGCTCTCGGTTTCTCCGCCAAGCCAAACCTCACAGCTGTCAGTTGAGAATGGATTGACAATCCACCATGCACTTCCTTGCGATAGATTTCGCTGCTCCTGAGTTGGCAAACAACTGCTTAAGTTGATGCATCTTTCATCGGAAGAGCAATCATTTTTTACTGCAGATTCTTGGGCGCTGCAAGAGCATAAGATCAGCAAACTAACTACGAGCTTCATGGAGTTTCCCGAGTCTGTGAAAAACTGATGCTTGAATCCAGCGGTTTATGGAGTATGGCCTAAGTATACACGCAGCTAGCTAAAATTGCCGAATTCACCAGCAGAATTTTTAGGTGAAAAGTTTTCATGAAGTGCTTCCCCTATGCATATCGAACCTATCGGAACTTTGCAAGTTTGGTCCCTATTTTTAGCTCAGGTTCCGTATTCTGCCGTATTCAGATGCCTGATTTCTGAGGCGGTTTGGTAGGAGGAAATACACCGCGCGTCAGGTGCTCTTTAAGTGTTTTTTCCTTTTAAGACATTGAATAAACTCGAAGATCATATCAGGATAGATCAGTTATGTTTTTGTGGGTCTCGCGCCATGATTCAATTTCTTTTTCACTGATGCCGTGAGCCATAGCTCCGACGGAAGTTTGATAAAGCTTTTTCAGGCCTTTTTTAACGTGTGAGAGAAGGACAGTGGCGGGGTATTTTTCTTTCAAATGGCTTTCTTGTATGATTTTGCTCGCGACAGCGAAGTATTCTGACGGCGCAATATGCTTTTGCACAATTTCTTTGATGGCCAGCCATCGAAGGGGCGAGAGCTCTGCCTTTTCCATGTTTGCAGTTCGGTAATTTTCTTGGGTTGCCTTGAAGAGTCCTAAACCTTCCATATAAGATTCAACCCATAACTTTTCAAGGGGTCTCGCGTCAGAAGTTTCATAGTAGTAGACGATTGCCTGATCAAAATCCTCTTCTTCCATAGAAGAAAAAACATGAGGTATTTTTTTTGAAGCAATAAGTGGAATGTTAGATATCAGCCTTGCGGTTCTCTTGTTTCCATCGGCAAATGCCTGAAGATATGCGATCTGTGCAAGTAGAAAAAGTGAGCGCTCGAAGGGATTCCTTATTTTGCCTGATCGAATTGCGATTTGATGAAGAGCCGTTTCGAGAGTGTCCTTATTGTTCGTGGGAAGATAGCTTGATCCTGAGACTTTCACCTCTCCGGTTCGAACTTCACCCTCCGATCCATCGCTAAGCAATCCCTCCATAAGAACGGCATGAATTTCTTTAATGACCCTGGCATTCGCGCTAAGTTCTTTTTCGATTTCATATTCAGGATTAACCACCCAGCGAGTGAGTGCTTCAACAGCTTGCTTGTGATTTATTACAATAATCTTTCTTTCAGTATCTTCAAATTGATCGGGGTTATTTATGATTGATAGGGTTTCTGCTAGCTTTTTTACTGCGCCTTCCAAGCGAGAACTGTTATGCGAAAACTGTATGAGAAAAATTGTAGCTGCGCCTGCAGCATATGTCGAACCTAGATCCTCATCTCTCCATGAAGGCAGACCTTCCAGAATAGATATCGAGTCATCAGATAGGAGCGTTCCTTTCCCTTCCTGGTATTCTCCTATTCTTTCTGGATCAAATCCGACCCAACCTCTTGTGGCAGCATTTGAAGAAAAGTACTTCTCAAGATAGGGTTTGTATTGCGCGAATGTTTTGCAGGCGGGTATCTCACTTGGTTTTATGTGAGAGGGCATCATTAAGCTTTCGACTCGATGGCTTCCTCTTAATGACCTGTAAACTCGAGCCTTTCGTTCCCCAATCGCTTCTATTGAACCTTCCTCTTGCATGAGCACTAGAAGTCGCTGGAGAGCTTTTTCATTGGGAATGGCCTTCTTTAGGTCAGAATAAATGTCGGATTTGCGGAGCTGGTCATGGCCAAGTATCGCCAGGATTTTTTGTTTAAGTTGTGCCTGCTTCTTGTCTTTGATGCTTTTTTGTTTCATGTGCCTGCCCCATCATACTCATCACCTGTTTGATTATACTTTAAAGCCAAGTCACTTTTGAATAGTGAAAATGTAGTCTGTTGATATTAATGGTATAATACTGATTTTATTGGACAGAATATTGGACAGAATATTGGACAGAATATTGGACAGAATATTGGACAGAATATTGGACAGAATATTGGACAGAATATTGGACAGAATATTGGACAGGTACAAAAGAACTATGTCGCCGAGCGGCTTGTTGAGTTCACGAGCCCGAAAATCCACTGGACGGTCTTTCGGATTATTGACTCGTTTCCATGCGAGTGTTTCGCACTGGAGTTTGATCCTGGAGAGGCTTGCTATATCCCACTCGCTGCGATGCTCGTTTAACAAGCAGCTGACTTCATGAGAAAGATCTGTGGAGTTTTTTGGCCGCCGAAGGCGGCCTCGGAATAAGTCCTGGCGCGCGGGAGCGCGCCCCAGCTATCGTCTTTAATTCCAGATTTTCAGAACGGAATATCATCCAAACTCGACGAAGACGAATTATGACTCCCAAAAACGCTATCCGAAGGCGGCTCAGCAGCTGGGGGATTAAATCCAGCCGATGGGTTCTCATAAGACGTCGTGTCCCCACGACTTCCACCCTGGCCGCCGAGGAATTTCACGCTGTCCGCGACGATATCGGTGGAATAACGCTTCTGACCCGACTGATCATCCCACGAACGAGTTTGCAAGCGTCCCTCGACATACGCCGAGCTTCCCTTGCGCAGATATTTTGCACAGTTCTCTGCCTGTTTTTTCCAGACAGTGATACGATGCCATTCTGTCTTTTCCTGACGCTGTCCAGCCTGGTCAGTCCAGTTGTCGGTCGTTGCCAGGCTAAAAGAGCAGAATGCCACGCCGCTTTGTGTGTAGCGTAGTTCAGGATCCTTGCCTAAGTTGCCGACTAAAATCACTTTATTGACGGAAGCCATC